>VYYJ01001906.1:0-25692 GCA_021029165.1 Cyphoderus albinus
CATTTCCAGCAAATTCGGGTGGCTACGTATTATACATTGTATGTATGTACGTTTATCACACAAAAGATTTTCATTTTCCTCTCGTTCACCCAGCAAAGCATCAAATCAAAGTGACAGTCGTAAAAATGAAATGAAATGAAATAACGACGCTAGGGTTTCTATTCGAGTGGAGGATGTGATGTGATACAGAATAAAAACTCTGCGCTCTTTCCCTTTCTTTTTAGTGGGTATTATCAAACAATGTAACATTTCTAATTGTGTCTTCTACTCAGGATTTTTCGTTCCGTGAAGTAAAGTTATGTACATACTCACTATCTATCTATCTACACTCTACACACAATGTAATTTGTCTCGGTCTCTGTCTTGCTACAAAAATATCATGGTCATGTTTTCCTACACTACAACCATCAACCAATCGCTTCCACATCCCCCTTTTCCTTTGGTTTTGTTATCTTGTCTTTTTAAAAATGACTTGGTTTTACTTTGAGAATCGAAAAAAGGAAAAGCGAGTGATGACGATGAGCCTTTTTCATTTAATGGAAAAGTAAATAGGATACACTTTTCTTTCAAGGAGAAAGCCATGCTGGCTGCACACGGAGAAATGAGATTGACGCATTTGCAACAACGAGAAGAGCAGACGAATTTTTTTGTCTTGAGTGAGATCGAGATCTAAAACCTTCTAAATAGATACGTAGATCATGTACGCTATTCTACTTACAGGAGAAGCTCTTGAATTTTTTGATAGGTTTTTGGGTCGTACTTCAAAATAAAGTAAACTTGACAGCACTGGCATCGTGATGGGGTTTTAACCCTATAAAAATAAGTCTACGCTTGATATGTAAATACGTAGCCAATCCCTAATAATTGGCAGAACTCCAGTACTGTCTTTCATTGTATTATTTTGTAGGTTTTTATCTGCAAGAAAAAGCAACAGGAATTAAAAGTTTTTTTTCAAAATAATAAAATGACATGCATTGTTTCCACTTTGCTTCAGGCTTCAACGCCGAAAAACACGCAGGGTACCAGAATAGAATAATGCACTTAACTACATTGGTACGGTGCAACATACATTTTGTATTCCTACTGTTTCTTACAATTTTTGCACAACTTTAGCTCAATAAAAGAAACAAAATAAGAACAAGTGTCTTCTTTCGAGTATCAACGATATTTGGAGAACAAATGGACGAGACGGAGAAAAAAAAGAAAAATTCTATATTGTACAACCACATTTCTGTTTTCCTTTCCAAAGATTTTTGTATCATCACCATTAAGATCAAAATCCACTTTTTCATCTTAAGTGAGTTGAAAGCAGAAAAATGAAAACCAAACACGTTCGTAGCAAGATCAGAGAATAAAAACATTTCGCTCTTTGCAACTTATTACCATACTACAATTGCAAACAACGTGGAAAAACTAAGGCGAAACTTCAAAACCCTGAGCGAGTGCAACGAGTGAAATCCGAGATCCTCCATAAATAATGCTGAACGACGTAAAAGGGAAAGAAAATATCCCTAGAAAATCTCATTTTCAAACAAAGATCACCTCCACCTCTTTACATTTTAATCTCCATTACTTACGACTATTTAACCACGCACTTTGTGTTCTTCATTTTAACCATCGTCTCGTCTCGTCTTGCCTGTCGCGGTCATAAGGGAATGTATGACGCGAGTACAGAATAATAAATCATGGTGAAATTTAAGTAAGCGTCAATTTTTTTGCTCTACTTATTACAAAAGGTTGGGCCGTGCTGAGTCCGTTGTTACAATGACTGGGAAAAGTTTGTCAAACTCTGTTAGCCTTTTACTTGTTTCAGAAAAAAATTGTACACGGACGAAGATGAAGCAGTGAAAATCTGTATTATTTTCCGTTTTAATCCCCGAAAGTGTTATGTAAGGCAAGGCGTGGCTGCCAGTTTACTTTTAGTTTTGCGAAGGTGTTTGTATATTTACACAAAGCTACATAATATCATATTACCCTACTAAGCTGACGACGAATTGAGATGAAAAAACTCGGAGAGACATTTCGCAGAAAGGTTTCGTTAGCAAAGCTTCAGGCTCTGTTTCTGTGATATGTAAATTTACAGATTTAATGAGGTCTTGCTCAAACATCCACTCATGAGTAAACTTTGCCAGCTCTTAATTTGAACATCCCATTTATACTTACCTAACCGCATTTTCTCAAAGAAAGGTAGTACAGAGTAACTTCATTTCCACACATATTCACATCGCATCTACATCACTCTTTATATCAAATAAATAGGTGGAAACTTACAGAGTATGTTTTTAGAAGGGACAACTTTCTCTTCTGCTTTGTTGGCTCTCATTCACATTTACTCTTTTTTCAAAAGGATTTCATTCTCAACACGATATGAAACGATGATTACATTACAACGTCCCAAAACGAAAAAAAACCTTTGGGCTCGACTGGTGAAACGGTGAAAGTCTGTCCTGATTATCCACCTTGTGCACACATTTTTATACAAATAAGATAAAAAGCATCCTTAGAAAAACGAAAATGGTCCATATCATAAAAATTCATAAAAAGTTAACCTCGTGTTTAGGGATTGACTCACATCACATCGCATCACCGCTTTTGTCCTCTTATCTTTTTTGGGAAGGTATTACCACTTCCAGGATTAAAATCCGTACTTTAAGCTTTGACTGGATTCTATGAATATGTATTAGTTTCTGTCGAGTAATGGCTTAGAGATTTGGCAAAATAAAGAAGGATTAAAACGACTTTTCAAGGATTTTCACGAGCAGTTGAGGGTTTACGACATGACACGATTATCACTTCACCTGGGCTCACTTCCTTCCTTCCTGCAAAATGCGGTTATCAGTGGCAGTTAGCTGTAATGAGTATCATTGCGCTTATTGTGCTTGTAGTGTGATTAATGTAAAAATAATGATAGACGCTGACGCCACTCGTCTTACGCCATTTTCTTTTTTATAAATAGGTACTTCATCAACGACAAAGTTGTTGTTCGAGTGATGCGAACAATCCGTCCTGGAGAGGAAGTCACTGAAAATTACGGTCCCTGCTTTACAACGACCGAAATGAAAGAGCGCCAGAAGACTTTGTGGGATCAATTCTGGTTCAAATGCGAATGCTACGCGTGCACCCAAGACTGGCCTACTTTTGAGAAGCTGTCCGAGTTTGGCGTGAGGTTCCGATGTGAGCACTGTGGAACATACATCTGTCGTTTGGATGAGAACATGGGCCTGTTCTACAAATGTGGGCGTTGCAGCCAATCCGTGAATATCATGAAAAGCCTAAAATCCCTGCAAGAGTCCGAGTCAAAATTCAAACAAGCGCTGGAATTCATTGAAAAGGGAGACGAGAGTAACGGGCTGGGAATTCTCCTGGAAAACATTCGTCTCCTCGATAAGCACTTGATGTATCCATTAAAGGATCTACATATTTGCCAGGAACATGCGAGAAAGTGTTTACTCAATTGTGGAAATCGCATTAGCAAACTGTCATTCTGGGAACCCGAAAATCTCTGAATGGCAAACTTTTGTTACAGTCACAAGTCATTAGGTCTTCAGTCATTAGAAACATTCGCATTTCTTTTGTTCGATTCTCTAATGTCTGTTGTCTATGCTCCGTCATTATTGTGACCTTTTGTTGTCTCTTAAAAAAACTCTTTTCAATTTCACATTTCTATCTAAACTTTGTACTTACTTCGTTACTCACAAATAAATTTTCATTGTGGACTAAACTCATTCAGCCAAAAATGCATCCTTACAATGCTGTGCCATGCCATCAATCACCAACACAAAACACATTTTTGTACCACACTGTGAAAATCATTTGTATCTAACCAAATATTTGTTTTTGCATTTTGGTATGACAAGAGATTTTTACAGAGGACACGACACATTTCATTTCATTTAAAGCCTAGTCTCACTTCACCGCTATTTTCAGTATTTTCAGATTCAGAATGGATTATAGAGCTCAACTCATCCCACTCAGCTCAGCGCGCGGTGAAAGTTCCCCGTGGTGCGAGAAACGAAAATTCTCTCACTGTAAATATGATTATTATGCATGATTCTCATTCTCGTTGCGGATTTCCGTTTCAAAGGCCATGATTCATATTTTGACGGCTCGGTTGAGAATTCCCAAAAATCAGAAGAGCGGTTAATATGTATGTTCTGAATAATAGGGATTTAGGGATGTGGTGTTTTGTATCAAGGGAGCAACAGCACAAGCACACACTTTTCAATCTAAATCTCCGAATCTCCTCTCATGCTCGTTTCGTTGTCGTTCTTCTACTGGAAAAGATATTTATGATATGAGATAGACGACTTTTCATTTTCATGTGTATTTTACTTTTTTAGACTGTATCTGGTAAACCACAGCTGAGTGGGATTTTCAGGGTTCCCAAATTCAATTTCTATTTGTTCAATGAAATCCCCTCACATTATCTATCTGCAACAATACCAGGGAAGCGAAATGTTTAGAGAAAGCTTTTTGCAAACACACCCTTGTTAAGACTCAAGAATTTACTGCAGAAAGAGAAAGTGAATAGGGGTAAGTGGGAAGGTGCGTCTCCTTGAAAATGGAACTCACCTTCACATTTTTTGTCGCCTTCCAAAGGAAAAATGGATAACGACTGGGTCGAAGCGATTGGATTTTTTCTCCATTATGGAGCATTAATATTTTACGTTTTCCGTCCACATGCCTTTTTTAAAAAGGATTTTTTTTGTATTATTCCACCAATATTACGGATATCCGTTATGAGAGGCATTCATAAAAGATTTCTGATTTGTAAACACAGACAGGCAGGCAGAGTCAACCAGAATGAAAGGAAAAATGGAATGTGTTGAATTCTTAACGTCTTTTTTTTGGCGCATTCACTTTTCCCTTTGAATCAATGAAAGTAAGTCAATGTCATCGTCATGAAAATAAAGAAAGCTTTCTTCACCCGTTCGTTGCGTTGTCTTTCATTTCAATGTCCTAGAACTGTCGCAAGCAGAAGAAGGAAGGGATTTGACAGAATGAAAATGGGAATTCTCAGAGACTTGAGTCACGTCAGGCGGGATTCAGATGGATTCCATTTGTATTCCCAAACATATATAATATGATATAAAGTCCCGTTCGCAAAAAAGAAAAGCTCAAGAATTCTCACAGCCCATCTCGTCATCGTCAAACAAATAACTCAACTCGCCCAAACATTTCCCTGAATATCCCCCTCGGATTGACTTGACGCTGACATTGACACTTACTTCACTGCTGGGAAAATTTTCTCTCAGCCCTGAATCAATTCATGACATACATGAGTCCTATCGAAAATGATGGTTTGCGCAACAAAACATTTTTTCCAACAAAAGAATTATCATGGTGCGATATCCTGAAAAAAATGATTTTGAAGTGGAATCGAGAACCCAAGTGGAAAATAGATTTCTTATGCTCTCGCATGTAAATTAATTAAGTAAATAAGATCGTTTTTATTAACTTTTTTACACGTAGATTTTTTACATTGTATCATATTATATGCAATAGTTTTCAACAATTTTATCTTATTTATTTATACAGACAGAGAATTTCCTCAACTTATTTTTTTTCTCTCTCTCTCGATCTTGTATTCATCACCTACACACTAATTAGTTTAAGTAACAATAATTAAGTTATTATAGTAAGTATGTAACAGTTTCTCATATCATGTGAGCGTAGTACTATGCATATGTTTATTATGCAACTAAAACATTTTTTGTTTTATCAAAGAATGGAAATCAACAAAAAATAATTTAACAAGATAACAACATTTTAAGTTCTCATTTCATAAAAAACGGGTAAGAGATTTTTAAACAATAAAAACAGACATTTTCATGGAGCTTCAATTAATTAATACTGCAAACATCAACAGCAGGAAATTTCCTTCAAATTCAATCTTTAAGTTCAACACCAAGTTCGTTTATTCGATTAATATTTTGAACGCGAAACAGTATAATTAACCAATAAGTAACTAATTAACGCAATAATTAATATGCTTTTAGCACACTGTTTGCTCACAGGCATTTGTATGTAATGATAATGGTAATGCGTAACATTTAAGATGTGTTCTTTGTAATTAACAATTTTTTCTTCTTTGCTCTCACTCTCCTAGTGGCATTTTATATCTGTTCCAATAAATAGATAGATATTCATGTTATTTCTCTAGTTAATTATTTAATTAGTTACTCTACATGCCAATATGCAAGCAGTGCTCATTTGCATGCAGTTTTTTTTTTTGAAGAAGGGACATTTTAAGAAGGAAGCACAACAATTTAATTTATTAATTAATGAGCATCAATATTTTTTGCATCTATCAGGTAAATGTTTTTTCCTACGGAATTATTTCCATTGCATTGTAATTATTTATTACTTTGATTAATTTTGTGCTTTTCCTACAAAGTCATTCTAATTTACAGGAGGAAGGCAAAAAGTGTTATTTTGACGTGAACCTCTGGCACTCACAACCATGAGTGCGGTAGGTCACATTATTTCATTAAGAAGAATTTAATATCAATTATTTTTCACACTAAATCAAAACCGCGAGAAAAACGGGGAAAAATTTGTGCACTAGGCAATTTACATTTTACAGGCGTTTAAGTATTTTTATTGTGAAGCTTATTAAGGTATGGATTAATTAGGATACCTCTACTTAATCATTAGCTGCAGATTTTTGGTTGGTCACTCAACCACTAGCAATTAAGACAAAAAAAGTGCACAACATCATCATCACCAGTGAATTTTTTTTGTGCGGTTTTGGATTTTCAAAAGAAGAGTGATCCGCCTTTTTGAGAGTTTCAGAGAAATAGTAGTACATCATCACTTTACTGCTTTTCACGCTTACAATTACAAGGAATAAATAATTTAATGCTTTTAAGTTAATTATCTTCATTCGCTACATAATGTAATTAATGATAATAATTATGTTTCATTATGGACGCTCTATTACAGATCAAAGCTGAATTTTTAAGATTCTTTTCTAACTAAAATCAACGTATTTAAGGATTTTTTTTTTGCGTTTCTCTTTCTTTCGAATTGTTTAAATTGGCACAATTTCACGGAAAAGCTTGCAAATATGAGCATTCAGTGTGAGGTGTGTGTACGAATTTTTGCTAACGGTGGAAAACTAATGCAAACAAGTTTTGTAATTAAACGAGAAAGTATATTTTGCAATTTGCACTGTTTAGCACCAAAAAGGATTTTTAACCAGAAAAACAATTTATCACAAACTTAATCACAGGTTGCACTTTGGATCAAGAGCAAATAAAGGTTATAAATGCCCAATTAGTTTAATTTTTTTCCGCAAGTTAAATAAGTGTCTTTTCCGCTTTGTGGACCGTTTCGAAAAAAAAATTTCTAATTAGTAAAACGGCGACATTTGTCAAATTGTCATTCTAATAAATCAAGTTCGAGAAACTCTTTAACATAATTAAGTAATTAGTTAATTACCTTAATTTGCTAGGTTATTTAAGTATAAACTGTAAGGATTTGATTTAATGTTCTGTACAAGAAGAAGATGCTAATCAGTGCGATATAAAATATACGATCAGATTATTATGCGCGAGCCGACATTAACAACATAACTATAATTTAATTAGAATACAACGAGGATTTTCCTAAATTCAGAATCATGTTATGTGAATAATTTTCACCTTTTAGCTCAAATTCAAACATGCACAGTAACAACATGGTCAGGTCAAGGTCAAGGTGCAGCTCTTGAAATTAGTGACATTCACAACTTTGAGAAATGTGATAATTTTCTTGACACAGAGATACATTTTCACTTCATCTGATTTGATATGGCAAAGGTTTCAAGTTTCATTATTTAAATATGCTCAGCTCCAGGAACTTTCTGTAGAAACTAGATTTTCTTTTTAACGTATATAAGTATCTAATTATTTTTTTAACAGCTGCAGTTAAGGATTATAATTGGTTAGTTATGTAACAGTACGAAATATTATTTTTGGATCTGAAGAAAGTAGCGGCGGCTTCATAATAACCTGAAAAATTATCCTTGTGCTTTTGTTTGCCACATGAAAGGAACGCAGAGAATGAGAGCATCCGAAGAGAGATTTTCTAGAACGAGACATCCTCCAGCCTTTTCTTATTTTTAAATTATAAGCGACCTCGGAATGGAATAAAGTTACATAATTCCTACGTCATTGTTATCTTTTTCTGATCCTCGTTTTTCCAAATCAACGGCTTAGTCGCTAGTAGAAGCTTTATTTTCTGATATGATGTTGTAAGCCCCACTTTTATCGTTTTGTTAAAGAAAACCTTTTTGACTGTTATTCTTCAGCCACTCTCATTCATCTCTCTTCGTTAGTTTTTTTAAATTGTTGTTCTAGTTGTTGCAAATCTGGTCTGATATCTGATATTGTACATAATTCTGATTTTGTAGTTTACCTACGTTATGAAGAAGATGTGTGTGTTCATGTTTATTTTTATACAATTTTTATGTAATAATAATTAGTTGCTTTTTGATAACTCATCTGTATAATACACAACTGTAAATGTGTATTGTATTGTATAATGCTGAACAGCAATACACAACAACATTTTTATATGTATTTATAATAAGTATAGCTGGATATCAATTACTTAATTAATTAATTGAATAAATAATTAAATATACACCTTCATTCATTTCACATGGATCATCTTTAAATAGATAGATTTAAATAAATAGAGAAGACGACTGAAGACGATGAATATTTCTGTAATTAGCTTAACCCTAATTAATTGTAGTATCATGTATGTGTAGAGAAAGAGAGATATGATGATAAGATGACGTTGCTTGCAACATATCTAGTTATGTAGTTGAATGTGAGTATGGTACTTACATGGTTTTGTTACATTTTTTCCACCTTCCTCTTTCTTTCTTGCTTAACCTACGCGTCTGGACTGGACTTGGAGAGAGCAAGGAGTATCATTGTGAGTTCCTTCTTGTTGATTTTTCCATCCCGGTTAAAATCACATCCTTGGAGAATCGTGTCTTCAAACTCGTGCAAGTCCTGTGCGTCATAGTCCTGCAAGAGAGAGCATAACAACAAGAGAACGTCAAAAGGTTCAACATTTATAAAAAAAAATACACAGGATGTTGCGAATTATGAAGATGACCGTAGCGGAACGGAAAAACGATGAAACGAAGTCTTTCAAGTCAAGTGATGCTTTCATCAGTTAAAGTTAACTCGGTTCATTTCACTTCACAGATGTGCTGCAAAAATCACTACCAGAAACAGTTTCTCTCCTCTTCAGAAAAAAATATATCTCTTCTCTACCACTTTTCACATATTATTGTGTTTTTAAGCCAAACCTCTTACGAAGAATACAAAGACAAGATAAAAAACCGTAAGCTCCTTTTATTCTCTTAGTATGAACGAGGAAAACGCGAATTCACCACATTTTACGATAAAACGAACGAACGTGCTTTTCCTTTCTCCTTGGTCAATTGCATTTCACAAAAAAATATTGAAAGCAAGCAAGCACTGAGAGGAAGAATCGTGGACACAGGTAGAAAGTAGAAAGGAAATGAACAAAGAAATTGAATTGAGTTAGGCCAGGCCATGTGAAACAATGAAGTAAAATGTAGGGACGTGAAACATGAGGTGAATATTGTATTCATACAATAGTCAGTTTAGTTGCGCAATTCAATGTATCATAGTTTGACTTTTATTTTCCACAGGAAATAATAATACAAGGTGAAAGTGAAACGAGGTTGCTGAAAGAGCATGGACAGAGTAGAATAGATCAGTTCGCAAATAGTGAGAAACATTTGAAGCGTGCAAATATAAAACGAAGGAAAAGTAAAATAACATTATTTTATTTTATTATAGTCTCACACACTAAGGCTTGAGCCTCAAAGAATTTTTTGGCGTAGAAAGATAATCAAGAGTGAAAGAAAAATTCTTTTAGTAATACGAAAAGGTAACGTATGTAACCAATACATGATGACAATGAACTAAAAAGTAGATTTTTTCACTTTTTCACACACCACGCCCGGCTCGGTGCTACTCGGTAGAGTATATTTGGGCGAAAATGAAGTTTATCCGTGCCATACTTTTTATCAGCTTTTTATATACAATTTTTCCCGAGGAGCTTGAAAAAAGCTCACAGTCGTGAGAGTTTAGTAGTATCACTTGGGAAAACCCAAGTTTGGCTTGCATATCCACTTAACATTACAATGTAGCAAACTTTGTTTATCTCCTGGTTTCAAAGGAATTTTTATTCTGGGGTTACAAAACTACCGACAGAATCCCATTATTATTATTTTTTTGCAAATATGTATCTAAACTGATGAGGCATGCGAAATAAATAGGATGTAGCAAACCACGAAAATAAAATGAGGTGCTCACCACAAGAAAAAAATGAAGCGTGAAAAATGGCAACAAAGTCAAGTCAAAGGATTCTGTTGTGTGGTCATGATAAGATACGATAATGCAAAAGAACTCAAATAACATTTTCCAACTTCATGTTTTCGCTAAAAACTATTTTCCCACTGACTTTCTTTTTCCCTTCCCCTCGAGATTTATGACTGCTACGAAAACTGCAACTAATGCACGTAAGCACATTTCTTTCCAGTGGTGTCTGTGCCATCTGCTGTCACAGCATGTGCTGTGCGCTACTAAAATTCAGTCTCACGGTGGTCCTGCAATCATTTTTGTTGACGGGTAAAGATTGAAATTGAGGATCGTGCGCTTTCTTTGCACACGACAGCTTTCTTTTTTGCTATTTGCATGCAATCCAGACATCCAAATCATGGCTGATTTACATATCAGAGAAATAGTGACGATGTATTTTGTCTGTGTCCAAATAACTTGACTACATACGTTATGCAACTGGGTCATAATTTTGTTGGATTTTATTTTATGAACCATGGATCAAGTAAGAGACTAGAGGCGTTGAAAAAAAAAGAGTTCGAAATGGAGAAAATAAAACGTGACTGAAAACCACAAACCAAATTTGATTTCTCCATTATATACAGCTTCCACTGTATGCATCTGATGTGACATTTTCTTGACAAGGAATACCCCGATTTTGTCAACATGATAGAAACCTTACCCGTTTGGCTAATTCCAGCAGATCTTTAAGGAATCCTCGGAGCTCCTCGTTTTCTATTGTCCCATTGTTATCCTGGAAATAATGAAATGAGAAGAAAAACTTTACTTTCATAATCAAATTGGAAGAAACTCAAAGTGAGTTGAAAATCAAAGTTACATACGTAGTAGAATTAGAACCAGAGCACAACGTCACTTAATTAATTCATTTCAATAACTTAATTTATTCCATCACGCTTACCCGATCGTAGAGAGCGAACACTCGTTCTATATCGTCCTTGGTGAGTTTTGTCGCTCCCTGTTAACCGAAATCACAAAAAAAGATGCATGAATTCCACATGTAAATTTCAAATTCGACACCAATCAAAGTGCTGCTTTTTATCGACATGTGCAAACATCAATTATAACAAAAATACAAACATTTAACAATGTTTATAAATATATACACTTATTGCACATTTTGACCACACGGTTATAAAAAACATGGAACAAGAATTTAGTTTCTTGAACAGATTTATATTTACACATGAACAAAAGACCACGTCACCGGTCCAATTGAAACAAGGCATTATTTGGTTCACATACATAGAAGAGTTATATTAAATACTTTATTTAAGGGTTAATGATTGAACAAGGAGATTTTTTAGCTTGTAACAAAAGTTTTACAACTTGTAAGAACTACAATTACAATTATTATTGTTATTACTATTATTATGCTTTTAATGTAGGTAATAAATATGGGGATAGTATTACCTATTTAATACGGGATGATATAACTTGATAAAAAACTCAGACAAGGCAAAATACTACATTAAACGAAAAAGTTATATTGAAACCATCAGCGTTTTTATACTCACATCAATGATCACAATCAAAAATCTTTATTTCGCACACATTATTTAATTTCTATTTGCGAAAATAAAATGCATGAAAAATTTGACTTTCTTCATCTAACAAGAAAACAAGACGACCATCAAAAAGCTACAAAAGAGAAATCTGCAGTAATAATAATTTATACTGCATTTTCCGCATTCTGGAATAGATCGTTAGCCGAGTCTAGTCCAGTCTTTAATAAAAAATGTCGTAGAAAAAGGAATAAAACGAGAGCAAGTTGAAGACTATAAGCACGTAGTAAAGTAAGTAATATTTATAATGTAAAAATGATCTTTCAACGAAACTCGAAGGAAAACTGTGTCTAGTCGAAAAGCCGTAAAAATAGGTAAGATTAAGCAAAGGAAGGATTTAGCAAAAGACAAATAATCAAAGGGCGAGTAAAGGGAGCAGAAGCAGTTACCGAATTTACGACCTTTTGCCGGATTATTATTATAGCTACATAAATACGTACTTACAAACGAACGAACGATTATTACCACATGAATATGTATTTACAACTTTTCCTATTGCTCAACAAACAAATGTATTAATCTATGTTTAATAGTCTAGTAACAACTAAGCCAAAGCCTTTTTCTAATACTTGACTGATCTACGTAATCTAAGGCACATAGAAATTAAGTTTACCACATTTTAATTATAGCGAAAGTAAATTACCGATTTCCTTTCTTATGCTTCGTCCTCTTACATACAGCGAACTATGGAAATCGGAAACTGTTGTTAAAACACCGCTGCTCTGCCCCACTTCACGGTCACAATTGGAAAACGAGCACCACCTGAGTATTTTCGTCTCCAGACAATTACGTAGAATTGGCAAAAACCAAACGAATGAACGAGTCTTCGTCTTTATTGTTTTACGAGACCATTAAAGTTACTATTACTGCCGGAGTAAGCTTACGCTCCGTTTCCTTTCCTACAACAGTCATGAGGAACAGGAGGAAATTCATGTTCGTAAGAAAATACCTCGCATGACTGCCGGATTAAGGAAAAATTAAATACATCGAAATGGACGAGAAATGAAAATCTTCCCTTTTCCTTCAATATCCCAGTTCGCTTTCTAATGCCCCATAAAATGAATACGACGAGTTTGAGAGACTGCGTGTTTTTTTTCAAATTTATTTGATTTCTTTCTTTTCGGGCTTTATAGTGCTTCTAGTGACAGGAGGGCATTAAATTTCAGTTACGTGAGTCCATTCAGTCATTTATTTAGTGCCTCTCATAACTAAACCCTTTTTAAAAGTTAATCACAATTTCACCCTTGACACTCACTAACTTGGTCTGGATTTGGTTTGACAAGCTGTAATGTTGTAATGTAATGAAGTGGTGAATAAAAACACCCATTTTATACAGATTTTATGCCCACGGAGAAAATGAAAGTGAAGAGTCTATTAAAAAGCCGGAAAACGAAAAAAAAACTCATTTTGTCTGCTACTCATTATAAGATGGAAATGGCCAGTGAGAGATGTGATTAACTTGAACCACTGCAAATGCACGTTGTCAGGATGGAAAGAGATTGAAGAAAAAGTTGACTCTTGATCTTGTCAGTGAGTGCAAGTGACATGCTTAATTCATTCTATGCAAGTAATTTAATTACTTTCTCAATGAATTCAGTTTGGACTGAAATGTGGTAAATTTTTTAGTTTTTGCTTTTTTGTATTATTCTTGTTTCCAGAAGCTTGTGTAAACGGCAATAATGCTGTGGTTGGGTAGTAGGTTAAACAGACCGGAAAAAGAAAAATGAGTTCTGTTCATTTTTTCCTCTAATTTGCATTTTGGCACAAGGCCAAACCAAAAAGCGAGAAATGAGACAACGTTTTAACTTGTTCCTGTCAACTAAATTCTTTCCACCATATTTAAAAGATATTCATCGTCTCTTTTAAATGGTCCAGTTTTAGAATTCTTTACCAGCACAGAAACTGAACAATGCAATGATGATGCCTATTCCAATTTAGCGACTAGCACATCATCGTGATATTGAATAAACAAATAATTGGGTACATAAGACTCGTTCATGATGATTTTGAAAATGGGGACTTCTTAATTTTGCCATTTCACTGTCAAATTGAAAAATTGGAGTGAAAAGTGCGTTTTTATTACTATGTACGAGTCCATTTTTTTCTTCTCGATGATGCAGATAAGAGCTTTAAAACTAAAATATTATCAACAACGCAGAGATAATTAAACAACGCAGACAAATCTTTGCTTTGGAGCAAACCGGCTGAAACTAATTCGAATTGTCTGATCCTGGAAAACGCGGAGGTGTTAACTAAACCAAACCTGACTATTCATATGAAATACGATTTTCTCATAACATGCAATAAGGAAACTTCGTGGGTGGGAGGCAAATTGTCTGAAAGTAATAAAATCTAGTAAATACGTCTACGCCTACTTTAACAACACTGTATAAGAGTCTGAAAGACTAGGGAAAACATTTTGTACGCAAAATGCAAACTAAAATATTCATGTCCTTTGGAGGGTTTTCCATGGTTCAATTAAGTTACATAAACGCTTTCTACGTGTGTATAAATAATTAATAAGTATTTGAAATTTTCAACGACTTTGATTCATGATTAATGAAAAACGTCCACCAACAATAATCTCTAAACCCCATTTTGATATCTTGATATAAGAGCGAGCGACAGTAATGAATTCTGATAAAGATTATACGGATTTGAGAGACCGGCAACCTTTCACGTAATCTAACGAGATTAACGCAAGCGCGACAATGGCAAGCATAAATGTCAAATCTCGTCAAGTTTTCAATTATTTCTGCTGTTATGTGAGCAACCTTGAAAACAACCTTGAAAATGGCGTGTATAACTACAAAGAAGAAAGACAAGCGCAAATTGGAAAAACTTTTGCAACTAACAAAATACAAATCTGTCATGGAATACATCTCATTTTCACTTTCACTATAAAATCATCTTTACTCTACTCACTCATGGCTATACCTACCCGTTTATGATCTTCACATAACAACAACTCATTCCCATTCCAATTCAAGTTTCCACAAACTTGTAAGATCAACCTCATTAAAAATTCCAGGCCAAACAAGATGGAAAAGTTTGTGTTCATCATTCTTGCAAAAAAAGTAGAAACTCTGTTTATTTCACCTACTACATAAGATACACAAACTCGGTTTTTATTCTAATTCTTTTCTTGGGAGATACGTGTCTCTAAGTAATCTGGTGCGTTTGTCAATTGCAATTGCAGTTAAAGTGGAGCAATGGAGCAAGAGTAAGAAAAACAGGTACATTTTTACAGTGGTGTCGGTTCAATTCTTTCTTTAAGCAGATAAAGTTTTTACATGCGTTACTTTTGCTACATACTATAAAAGCAAATATTTTTACATGTCGTATAAATATTTTCTTGGAAGCATACGTAGTTAACTTTCACTACAATTTGTCATTACAAGGTTCATTATTCATCGTTTTGTAGCAGCACGACACCGACAATCAACAATCGACTTTTTCTACATTGAAGGCTACCGACCAATAGATAAACAACAGACTTACAGTTATAAAAACTCCATCCTTTTTTCACGACAGAGAAGCAAGCAGATAGTAGAGTGGAGTGGAAGTATGAAGTCACACACAAGTGGAGTAGTTTTTATCGGGAGAAATGCACACAGTGAAAGAGAAAGGCAGAATTGAAGAGTGTGGGGGAACAAAGAGACACATAACACACAAATATTACAGTACAGTACATTACATACATAAATACATGAGAATGGTAATACAAATTTTACACACACTTATCAACACAAAATTCACATTAAAATTGAAAATAGTTACGATTTCATATTTCTTGTAATAAATAGAATTTGCTGTAAGTAATATTAAGAATCCATCAGTCTCGATGCTGGATTATTTCAGTTGCGGTAATTGGCATTACGCAACTTGAGTCTAGTCTAGGATTTCTTTGTGAAGTCAGTCAGTTGCAGTGGCTTAAGCATTATTATGTATAAGAAATACATAAATATTTTCAGTTTGTACTATACACATAATACTATTACACGACAATCTCCTTTTCCGACACTGGCTCAACTCCTTTGTCAAGGTTTTTCTCGTCATCATCAAAGGGAATAAAAGTCAAAAGCAGGATAATTACGATATGACTTTACTCTGTGCTCTATACCTATTTTATGTGGGTGTAGCCCAACTTCCAAATTAATTACGCCGAAGAAGAATGACCTCAGCAAAGCACAGGTTGAGGTTTTTTGGCATCCTTTAGTGTAATAAATATTCACAGGGGTATTTTCTATTAATAATACACACAAGTACAGAGTGCAGAATAGTGTGCAAGTTGTAGTACGGTGGAGCAATAAAAATATTTATATTTTGCCAGATGAAACGACGAGTGGATGGTAAGTTAAGTACTGCAATATAGTTTAAGTGCAAATTGCGATGTGGTTTCATGGTTTACCGTCTTAATGCCCCATAGTTTCATAGCGGGGGTAATGAGTGAGGAAAAGGTGACAGACAGGTCTCATAAAAACCGTCAGGATATAACTTTCTACCTATACAGAAAAATTCCCGGCATTATCGCTACATACATTCTCACACGGGCTGGGTTCAGGATTGATTAGGGTGAAAAGGAAAGAAATGATGGAGACTATTTGGATCAAAAGTAGATTTGCGATTGTTCTTTCATCTCTGCCTATTTTTCTCTACGTTCGTGCTTTTCATGTCCCATCGCAATTTTCTCCTTTCTGACTTAACATTACACAAAACTACATTATGTTAGCAGCAAGCAGTAAGACATAATCATCTATCAAGGGTGTATAATAAATAGTAGTTGAGTATTTTTGAAACACTTTTTCCAGCTTTTTCAACATTTGCCTACTGACAGGCTATAGACTATGGTATGGTTTATTGGCTTTCTCCTAACAAATGTGACAACAGCCGACAGTTTCATTTGACTTTCCCTGCCATTTATTTATTTCCTTTTTGCATTCTGCATCAGAATCCGAATGCCTTCGGGTGTTCACATCGTTCAAGAGTAATAAATATATAGAACTTTCTTCTTGCTCTCTACTTGACTCTAACTCTTGAGCCTTTGTTTTATTTCATATGCAAGCCATTGCTTGCTTCGATGGTGATGGACTATGTCACGCTCACAGCAGGATTACATTAGATTACATACTGACATCTACCATTTAGAGGGTGGCAATCTGCACCAGAGCAGAAGTCACACTGAAACAAAATTATTTTCGGACCTAACGAACTGTGCAAAAATGACAATGCCAAACGAACGATTTTGGTAGAGAACTAAACTAGATGCGTAGTAATACGAAGAAGATGAGATTGTCTTGAATTCGTTTGATTGTAGCGTACTGTTATTTGTATAGCAAGTGAAAAAAAATAAACTGAAATACCTAATATAGCATTAGTTAAGATGACTGCAGAGGAAAATAAAATAAAATGATTGGAGAAATGAAAGAGGTCAAACTCAACCCTAGCGACATGGAGACAGGGCGGGACAAAGCAGAGCCAGAGCTGAAATGTAGATCAAGGGAAAAAAGTTGGAGGAATGAAAACTATGCCAAGAGAAACATGTGCTCATGTAAGAAGTCAGAACAAGAAAACGAAAGGTAGGCCAGGCAGTCAATGGTTTGGTGTTGGTGTTACGTAAGATAAGAGAAAAGAGTGACTTGACTCTGCATTCTGGACGGGTGGTGTCCTGGGAAAAACCGAGTGAAGTAAAAGGTGTAGGCATCTCGCATTTTTCTTTTCCCTTGCCTTGCACTGCGTTTGCTTGGCGAAATGTGCACAGATGTGATGTGATGTGATAGTAGCGGGCGGTTGACGGTGGCTGTAGCGGTTCTGCATCAGTAGAACCAAAACTATTTTTTTGCGATGAGATGAGATAGTCTCTGCTCTATGTACTACCTAACTACCTACAGCTAACGTACAAGATAAAACTTTGTAGTACATATATACATATACGAAAGTATTCCGTTTTGGTACCAAAAAAATCCTCTATGAGAATTCGCGTGAAACTTTCTGAAACTGAAAAGCCTTTTCAAGAAGCTATATATAAAGTATACAAAGTGTGTTTGAGTATTGCATAAGTTTTTAGAGCCATACAATATCAGGAGCGACAAGACTGGTGAAAGTAGCACTACTAACTAACATTGATTTTTCTCATTTCCCGTGCAGATGAGAAGAGAAGGCACATATAATGCGAAACTCGGCAAGAGCAAGAGCGGAGCAGAACAACCGCAGTATGTAACGGTGGCAGCTTCCTGACACACTCACTCACAAAGCCTTCATGCTCATGCCTTAGTTTTGTGAGCTACGCAGAATGTAAAGCTCGAGTGGAAAAAATAAAGTGGAGTTAGAGTCGAGTTCCCGCTCAGCTTTTACTGCTTGCATTTTCTTCTTCTCATCCCAGCTAGTTGGTATTGACACAAATCAGTAGACATTATGTATAGTACTTTCTAACATGCCACTGCTCTTACATACACCCGCAGCAGCCGAACAAGAAATTTGAAGGAGTGAAATTCTTGGCGAAATTGTGTGAGTAATGAAAGAAAAGAAAAAGAAGTGCAATAGAAAACTATCCGTGTTACTACGTTTGTTATGACTTTCAGCTAAGTGAACATTCTCCTCATACTTTGAATTCTCTTTTTCTTCTTTATTGCAAGGAGGGGTTTGGCAGCTATGAGAATGAATTGTTTTCCCTGCCACTTTTCTCACCACACAATATTACAGCAACTATGATCACCTGGCCTGCTAGATTAAAAGAGCAACGCTTTCCACACGCTGCTTTTTTCTTTAGGTGTTTGTTTAAGCGAGTCTAAGTAATTTAACTTGATTCCACTGTTATTATTGGAAAATATTTATTACCTACATATATTGTTTTATGTATTAGTCCAGGCCCTTTGCCATTCTCAGAAGCAATATTATATTATTCATACATTTTTTCATCATCGTTTTTTAGCGTGCCACTTTCATTATCTGCCTTGCATACCGCCTGCAATTATTTGCAAAATCTTTCCCACCTTTTTTCTTCTATCATTGTACTTTTTATTGAACAATAGCAAAACAAAAAGAATTGTTCATGTAAATGTTTAGCTGCTGCATGTTTACCATTTTACTCTAACTTTACATTAATCTTTGTGAAAATTGAAGTGGGCCCTCGAGGGACCTTTTAGTCATTATTGCCGGTAAATGCATTAATTTAATATTCCCCTTTTTTGACCGGACACATTTCCTCCACTCTTTCTGCATTATTCATAATTTTGTCTATATTAAGTTCCGCTGGCCTGTCCTTTCTCATTGTTTGTGCGTCATATGAAAATGAACCACTGTACATTACGTAATGTTGAGAGGGAAAGGAAAGCCTGGAACAGAATACAAAGTACATACTAATACAGTAAAATGAAATGTAACCGTAACGTGAGCGTGTGCTGCTGCTCGTTTTTTTGGAGTTCGTGTTGAGGTGAGTCAAGGCTATTACGGCAATAATATAACACACGGCGCCGACTAAGCCCTAGAAAAGGTAAGGCAAGGTAAATATATTTTTTCAGGTAAGGAGAAAACGGAAGACGACAAGTGCAGAATTTCTGCACAATGAAGACTTCAATGTTGCTGGTTGGTCTTATTGGTGGTCGTTATGTTATACATACATAGATTCTATGGGCTTTTGCACACTATGATAATACTAGACTCGTGCTGAAAAGCTAAAATTTAATGTAATATCTCAGCTGGTTGATCTGACTCGGTTTGGTACGTATTCAGCAGTAAATCACCTAAAATCGTATAATAATCTCATTCTTACTCCAACCACGGCTCACTTTCCTTGTCTTTTTCATCCATTCATTTTTACTGCTTCGACGTCCTTAACTTCACTCTTCACGCTTTATGATTCGAGTTGTATCTGGAGTGAAAGAATATTGCATTTTAACAACGTATCAAAGCGACACTACTCGTTCATCTTACCTACACGTAACGTAAGGGCATAAAAAATGAGGTGAAAGACTTTGCTAATCTTGTTCGTATGGCACATTGATATTATGAATGAATTTTCTTGACTTCAAATTTCTTCTCGTCTTTTCAATTTTTTTCTAGAAATCATGTACATATGTACTTAACTGAAAACAATTGGTATTGTCTTAATATAACGCTTTGTAATGGTTTCACAAGATTCTACAGCAATAAATTTCAAAATTCGCAATTTTGCATTTTCACAAGACATTTTCAAAAATTAAACCAACTTTAAAAGTGCTTGATGGTACAGATGGTACACCTATAGTACATAATAATGCACTAAGTGAATAAGTTGCATTCTCTGAGCCCAACTCGACTAAATTTAATAAGTGGGAAAGAGAGGAATTTGGCATTATCTTCAATATGTACCATTGATTTTGATGGGTTCAAGGGCAACCACTTGACTTCGACTCGCCTCGACTAAACTAAAACAAAGTTTCTTAGGCTGCAGATAATGTAATGTGTGTATTCTGCAACCTTTCACTGTCTGCCTGCTTTCTTCAGCAAAATTAAATGAAAAAGTCGGTGTGCATTCGACACCACGCATAACATGCCTAGTCTAACCTTCATCCCTGATAAAGAGTAATACCACATAAACCAGTACCAGACTTACGTTACCAGCTGGCTGGCTTCATTTTCATTTCTGCTTTTTCCACTCTTTTCTATGAATACTATAAATTTAATAAAGTGCCCACTTGAATTACTAGGCTCCATCTAATCCTAAAAAATATACCATCTGCCATGCCACATAGCCCTGGAGAGCTGAACATTTTCCCTTAATTCTGAGTTATGAACCTATATTACTGTCTTTGTTTTTCTAGCATGTTGTGTAATAATACTAGGTTAAAGTTATGCAGTCATACATTATGTCTGCTGTATAGTAACAAACATCTCGAAGAACGTGACACACAAACGCAAGTAATAAGGTTTCGTAAGTCTTAGACGTTTTTGGAAAATGGAGAAAAAGGATGAGAAAACACATGGGCATTTGTACATGTACCGCTTCCACTGCACCAAAATAATACAACTTTACTACTTTCTTTGACTTCGTGGCCACCCTTCTTCGAGCACGTTTCTAGAACTCTGTAATGTAATGAAATGTAATGTAACCTAACCTACGTCCACTTGCATGAATACTGCATAATACTCTTTTTATTGAGCATGATACCCTACAACTTCTCGGAAACCCGTAAAGTGGCTTTGCTTACTACAGGAAACCACATAATACACTCTTATGTACATTAACCTGCATTTTCTCCAAATTTATTTTATACGTAATACTCTGCATTTCCATTTTGCGTATAAAAATGCTTCCACCTGACTAATTTTGTTTCAGAAGCAAATAAATAGAGTAAATAATCTTGGACCCCACATTGTTTCATCATGTAAGTAAGTATAACGTGTAGGCTGCTTCCTGTTTGTAGAGGTCAAGATAACAAAAGATATAATAATAGAAAATTTATGAAACACCTTTCTCAACAACTCGACTCGACAGCACTTGAACTTTGAGCTGACGGAGTGCGGTGAGACGATAGCCTCTGGCAGGCAAGTAAATATCAATATTGTACAAATGCTCACTTCTTATCCAAATATGTACAGAAATAACAAAAATGACCTGGTATTGTAATTGCAACCACCCGTAAGATGTTTACCTTGCAAAAGTACTAGTCAACTGCATTTTTTAGCTGTACCTCAATAAATAAACCATAACTTTAACCTTACTTGTGTAATCCAACCACAACAGGAAATGCGGACCCTCGTAAGAAATCCCATTATTATTAAATACAACATCTTTGACTTACTTGGAGCTCTGCCTGGTTTCTGTTCGATTTTTAACTCAAGTTTAATTAGTACTTTGTCATTAATTTTTATCATATTAAATTTCTGGGCTTTTCCCATAACACACTAATATTTGTATGGGATGCATAGTTTCAAAGTTGAATGCACCAGGTCAAAGAGTACGATTTTTACGTCATCACTTAAAAATTTTATACAACAACAGCAACAACAAAAGCTAAAACGCGAGGTTACATTTTGCACATTGAATTGTCAGCAACATTGCGTTTATACATAGAGCAATTTATAACTTGGCAGTTTAGATTCAAAATCGGCATAAAAATGTACGGAAGTATTTTGTTCCACATGACAATGATGAGGCACTTTACAAGTATTATTTAAAATATAATTGCACACAGAATGCATGAAAACACTGATAAATGAAATGTAATGGGGTAACACGCGTAACGCCTTATCAATAATAAATTCATCTAAAGAAAGATGGTCAAAGATGATAAGAGAACTGTGGTAAGCGGAGGACGTTGGAACAGGGACGTAGGTGTAATAAACAAAGATTAAGAAGGTGAAAGTTGAGAAAATTCACCTAACGAAATTCGGTGAATCTTTTATAAGAAATGGTGAAGAGCGTAGAAGTTGAACAAGATAGTATACATACATTGCATTATTAGAGTTGACACAATCTTGGATAGAAATCTAATTAATACATAAATATTATAAAATGCAGGAAAAACAAAACGAACGGACAACAGGCAGACACGGTAGAATAGTGGCTGTACTGTAAATGGAGTGCTGGAGGTAAGTAGCGAAAGTGGAATGTAGGACGAACGAACGAATGACACGCACGCACGGGCCAACAGAGGAAAGTTAGAAAAGGTTCATTTTATACCTCGCTTACCTTGAAGACTTGCCGACAGAGGAAGTTCTCTTTCACAGGCAGAAGTCTGAAAGCATGAAAAACAGTTCATTTTAGATAACCCGAACCGAAAATCGACCGCTCGGAAAGCTCGCTGTCATTTCTTACATAGATAAACACATCCTCTCTTTCCTTTCTTCATTTCAATTCATAATTGAGTATGATTAATGCGAAACGCAAAACAAAAATAAATGAAAACTTTCTCTCCAATGTTTAGCCACTCAACTCAATGTTGCTGTGCTGACAAGCAACATCGGTTGGCAATATTTTGCCATTTAAGTCATTAAGTGACAAGATGAAAAATTAGATATCTATAGCTACATTAGAGAGCTTTTCAAAAGCCATTAAGAAAATGAAACAAACTTACTTGGACATCTCTGATAACTGCAACTTGCCATCTTTATTTGCATCGAAAACTTGTAACTGTAAATACATATTTAATCAAAAGGTAAACAAGACATGGTTGGTTAGGTACGTAAACACGAATGAATGCAATCCATCAATTGTTTAATGTATCTGCCGAGTCGAGTAACTTCCAGAATAACAGCAACCACTTACCATTGTGTCAGTGTATTCAATGAGTTTATCCTCAGAGACATCCTGGATTTTTTTCGCTTCTCTCAGGAGATCCCTCAAGAAATTCTGGGAAAAGCGAATAAAAACAGTTCAAGCTTTTCATAAATGTAATGTAGCTACATAAACACTCATTTAACTCCAGGGTTTATTTTAGTACGGTAATCGTAAGAATAAAAATGCCTTCCAAAAATTCTCACACTGAATTTTTTTTGGAAGTGGATATTCATGAGCAATATCCTTCATCATGATGATTTGCTTTTCATCTTAAACTTTTTAATACCAGACAAAGCTCTCACATCCCGCTGCATTTTTATTATGCTATTCTAAAATGGCGATGGCTTGCAGATAAATGTCTCATCATTCCTGCATTTCACAGCGCTCTCAACTCAACACAAAAACGCCATTTTCCTCACAAGGTGCTTTTCCATGTTCTACATTTTGCTCGAAACTTGGAGATCCGATACATTTGAGAAAACTGCATTATATAAGCATAACACATCAGCATTAAAAGAGTGAGACAAAATAGGACCAACGTTTTTACTTTTTACTCCCACAAAACTAATGTAATAGTGGTACATGCTATGCTCAAAACGACCAAAACTCTCAAACAAAAGTATTTCGGCTTTTTACGACAAAACAAAATGAGCTCGTTTCTCTCCTTCTGCGGTAATGTTATAAAGCAATATAATTTCTCTTGTTTGTATAATCTTTTCTTTCAGCCAGTACCACCAGCACCACTGCTATCATCAACAGACCAGTATTTTTACTTTTTCTTGCCAAGCCATGAAAATATCACACCACACGCTGTGTGACTTACACTTTCTGAGTGTGGGGCGGTGGTGTGTGGTGCTGAAATCAGCTTTCTCCGTAAAATGGCGTTATTAAGAGCAGAAGGAACAAGAAACGCGAAAAATCACCACTACTTTCCTTTACATTGCTCGAGTTGTGAAGAAAAAAGTCTCCATTAGTTTTCCTTTGAATTGTATGTAGAAATTCCGCCACCACCTCCCAGTCTGATTTTATGGTGACTTTCGTATAAACATAAAAGCTTCCTGCAAAAATAGTTATATTGTATAATATGGAACTAAATTGACTCTACTTAGAGAAATGGCATGGAACAAGAAATTACGGTGCTCCTTCTGAAAAACATGTTCTTTGGAAACAAAAAGTGAAGCAAAACTATTTCTTTTGAACTGAGCTGAACTTAATGAGGGACTGGCCAATCTACGTGGGCAATTTTATCCTACTTAAAGCTCATTTAAGCTTAACAACAGCATTTAGGCACGGTAACTAAACCGGACTGCTTAGAAGTATCCTTGAGCTCGTCATCATTAGTGGGGGGTTTGTAAATGTGACAAGAAAATGCATGTAATTGTCATTACTTTTTCAAGGGCTTGAATCATGTGTTGTAAACTATAAATACAACTCCACTTTATTTGACCACAAATTAATTGTTAATGTGGTAAACTGCTTTGACGTTATTTCAACGTTCTATAAATGCTGATAAAGCAAGTAAAAAGTTACATGAAGGAAGTTCAAAGTTGAAAAAATTCTTAAAATATGTATGAGCGGGGTTAAAAAAAACCCCGTGAAGATGAAAACTATAGACCCTAAAAAAGGAAAAATCGTGCTGCTCACCTTTAATTCATCAGCCTCAATATACCCGCTTCCATCCGTGTCATATTCCCTCCAGATCTAAAAAATTGGGGAGAATAATTTCGAGATTTCAATTAACTACGTTTCCCAATTATGACCGTTATAACACAAGTAAACGGTTTGATAAGCAGAAGGTAAGAGTGAAAATTGCACAAAGCTTTTTACCTTCATGAATTCAACACTTGAATCCAACGGGTTGTCGAAGCGGAAGAGAAGCAGGAAGTTTTCCTCCATTGGTAGCAACTGAGCAAGCTGAAAGAAATAGGACAAAAAATTATTGTAGGTGACAAAACAGAAATCAATGAAAAATTTGAATTTCAGCATTCCCAAGTCGCAATTAATTTCAGTTTCATACAAATATTTTAATTGAATATTGCACTGCACCATTATATGCCAGGGAACAAAAATCGAATCGTTTTCATCGCAGTTTTATTAATTCCATGAATTTTCGTGTCTTCGAAGTCAAAATATTATTAGTGGGTGGGTTAAATTCTGCGAGTATCATCATGTGTTTGTTTTCCGTTTGTTTGATTTTCCTTCTTTCTCTGTCCTTGGTTTGCAGAAAATTACTGCCAATAAAATTTGAAGCAAACGCAAAGTAAGTGTGTGCCGGTCTAACAACATATCATATAATATAATTATGCTTCATTTTCTCCAATCAATATTGACAACGAAAACGAACTCAGACAAAATGAAAGCAATCGTTCAAACTAGTGATGGGTTCAAGCCAAAAAAGCTTGAAAATTTCAAGCCAATTCAAGCCAAGTCAAGCCAAGTCAGGCTTGAATAGGCTTGAATTGATTTAGGCTTGGCT
>VYYJ01001907.1:0-25692 GCA_021029165.1 Cyphoderus albinus
CAAATTTTGCAAATTTTGCCATTTTTTGCAAATTTTTACATACAAACCGGGTCGTTTCTCAACGGATTCGTGATCTACGACCAAAATTACCCCAGGTAACAAATTTTCAGCGAAAACCATGAGGTTGTCACTTTTAACATGGGAGGAGATTGTAGGTCGCCCTAGTCTGCCCTAACTTGCTCACTGCTCTGAACATCGCTGAGGTACAATTTCCGCTCGGTCAATATTTGTTTATCACATTTCTGAAACAAGAAAGCAAAATCTAGAGTAGTAAAAGTCCCATGTTTTTCTTTTGCGGATAGGTCCAACCAACTTTAAAGGAAATAGTGGTAATAGACGTCGATGTCTCCTTTTCCCCAGAGAAAGCGAAGGGAAAAATCAAGAAATAGTGGAAAAGGACAGGAGAATAAAAAAGTATCCAGCGTGTTCAAAAATACAAGGCAATCGTGAGAAGATATCGAAGTGACAGGGATTTGTGTAGCAAAAAAAGAAAAGAAAACAGAGTGCAGCGTTTCACACCGGAGGAAAGAGCGAGCGAGAAAGAGAGATCAGGTGGTATACGCTGAATGTCCTCCGAATATTTTTACTGAATAACTACAAAGCACTCCTATAAACTTGATCATTGGAAGAAAAAAAGTTTTACCACCCATGATGCCTGGGATCCACGCAAAGGGTAATGCTTTAGCATATTATCATATCATGTAAAGGGTGTCCCTATTCTATTTCTTTATAGCAGAGGACGAGAGTGTCCTTTTTGAATTACAAACATCGAGTGTTATCCTATCTTGTATTTAGATACTTTCCTCTCCTTTTTATTATTTTAGTGCCACTTTCCATTCCAAGGTTTCTTCTGTACTCTAAGGAGAAACTCAGTTCATTCTTTCGTTTCTAACCATTCATTCACATCTTTTCTCCGAAAACGAGATGAGTTTTTCTCTCGCAACCTTTTTCTTGAAGGAAGGGAACGGGAGCATTTCTCTACCTCCAAAATATTTCCCTATTGTGTATTATGCAAAGGAGGGAAAGTAAGTGCTACTTTCTTGTCTCGTGCTGCATAATGTGTGCTACGAGGTTTCTGGGGAAATATCTACATTTACATACTCCCTCTTGGACGCTTGAATAAAAAACGAGAAAATTTAACGTTTTTTACCGCATTTACATGAGACACGTACAAAAAAATTTATATTGCTTGTAGTATGCATGTATGATTATGTCACCCATCCTTTTCTCCGCGTTTTTGCTTTTCTTATTTATTTCTTCGGGTAATGTTCCTGATGGAGACGGAACTGAGTAGGAAACTGAGTATGTGTATAAAAATTGAATAAGCAGACAAGACGGCGGAAAAGGGAAATCTCAGCTTGTAAGCCACCAAGCGCATATGCATAATAATGACATCATTGGCATTGATATAAGGAAAAGATGGCATACAAAGCACGCGTTTTTGTTATCTAAACACAATGTAAGCATTTTATCTGCTCGTCCTTATTTCTCTTCTTAAGTAGACAGATAAATACTCAAATTCCTGCTCAAATAAAAAGTATCACAAGATAAAGAATACAAAAGAGCCTCAAGTTTTTGTGGTGCCTTCCTTTTGTGTCCTCAACTAATACAATATAACACATGTATATTTATGATGTGCTCAATTACGCTCCCATACATATTTCATTTTAGTCCGCACGAGAGAAAGCATTCTTCGGGAAAAAAAAGTTTCGTTATTCAAAAAAATACATGTTCGTCATCTCATAATCATAGCTTCAGTTCAGTTATACTAGGCTTAAATCTTTTACCCCGTTTTTGACAAAATGATATTTTACTTCTTTGAATTGCATATTTATTCTTCGTGGTGTTTTTCTTTTTTGCCTTTTTCTGCTTGCTTTCGTTCCATTTCCTGTAACTAAACTAACCATACCATTTTTTCTGTTGTTCTGTAGAAGAGATATAATTCTTTCATCTTTTTTATTATGAATCAAAACAGAAAAACTGTTAGCAAAAGAAACCGACTTTTACAGTGAGCAGCGGATTTTCCCTTTGACCTTTTACACTCGGTTTGTTGTTAGTTCTTTTAAAAATGTACGTCTCCGAACCAGAAATCCATTATTATTAGTGCAATAGTTGCTGGATGGTATTATACTATTTACTTTATCAAAGTGGAAATAGTGGAATCAGAAGGAAAGGAGGAGCGGTAGCAGAAGGCCCATTCATGCCGTTTCACACACGACGAGTTCCAGCATCCGGCCAACCAAGACTTTACCAAGAAGACTTTACTTTCTTCATCTCAAAACTTTCTCTCAATTCTCCACTAACTAACTAGGCAAGAAGAGAATTTTTCCATAGCTCGCTCCTCTTCTTCTTGTCCCGTAGTTCTCTCTCAGTCCTCTCAAATCTACAGACCCTCTGCTCTCAGTTCTTATTACTCCTCCACTCTCTCGCACTCAACAAAATAAAGCCTAATTCAGAGAAAAGAGGGAAGACTCTCCCAACTACACACTCATCACTACAATCATCATCATTTTTCTTATGTACTTTTTCACAGTAATTCAATGGGTATAGTGGTGGGTGGAAAGGATATATCCTCACGCTTTCATTTCGAATCGCATTCTCGACTCTCACATCTGTGGAATCATGCAAGAATAAATCCATCACTTAGCCCATGTGCTTCTTGGGACCAGTCATTAATTTCGTCACTGCAAATCTTAATTCATTAGCCTGCGATTTTATGTTCGAAATTCGGAAGCGATTTAAAAGTAATGTTGCAAACATCTGTGTTCAGAGAAATGAAGTCGAGAAATTGGTTCGAAAATTGGCAGCGACATTTACGTAGATCCCCATTTCATTATGTGTTATTATTTTCTTCCTTTCTTTTGTTCAAGCAACCAAGAAGGACTTGAAGCGCAACGCTACGTCTGCACTATCCAATGAGATTTGCCGTGATGCGAGTGTACTCTTTGGAAGAAGCGTTTTTCTTCTCTTAACTTAAACTCAAATTAATTCATAGGAATCCGGGTGAGTAGCACCCTTGTTGGCGTGTAAGCATTAAAAAGTTGAACTATGCCTAACTTTATATATGTATGTCTCTACGTTTGGCCCAGAAGTGTGCATTTAGATTACCAGTGAGAATTAAGCGTGCAAGCGCCACACAACTAACGTGCACGTACTCCTTTGCCTCTCTGGGTCACTTCCGTTTCTTTTGTGAAGCACCTCATTTACACAGATTCTCCTTATTTATACATATAGTTTCCTACTGGGCGTGTGTATCGACCAACACCAATCTCGTGTTACAAGCAAAATGAAATACGAAAAGGAACTCTTTTCAGTCTAACCACACAATGGAATTTCTATACGGCACACAAATCCGATGGAAAAAGAAAATCGAACGAATCCTTTCAAAAAGTCGGGATAATCAAGCGATTCCACTTTTGTAGGTGAGGATAACCACAAAAGTGTACTTCCATTTGTTTACCAATCTCGTTATCATTATAGCTGAATAGTAGCAAGTATCAACAGATACGGTGGCGTCAACTGTCAACCATATCATCATTAAGTCACGATAGAATGGCAAGACACGCATCAAAAAAGAAATGAATGAGATCATGATTTGGATTACTTTGCTGTAATGGTGGTGCGAAATGTGAATGGAGAGAGAGAAAGATAAAAGAGAAAATGGAACCACGCAACTTCTCATCACTCATATTACATTCAGGCCCACACGCGAGCACTTTCTTTCTATGCTTTCGGCAAGTTGATGGAAGGCTGTCCCGCGACTCAGATATACATTTTAAGTAACAAAAATCCTCATTAACTTTCAACATAAAACGGAAGAAGACGAGACGCGAACATATTTCCCCAAATATTTCTCTTTTTTAGATTGAATCTCGGACGATAAAGTAAAGATACGTACGTGCACGAGAGAAAGGAAGAAAAATGCCATTTCAACATGCATTCTTTGTAGTATAAGCATCGCCTAACTAAACCTTAATGAATAAGTGACATGAGGTGGCCGGCCGAAATGTACATAATGTAATAAATTGGGTCATTTCATACACAATGTTTTGTTGCTAGTTGAGTAACACAGGGCACAGGGTAAATAAACATTAAGCGCTAACTCTCAATGTTATTTGTCTTCCTCTATCTAATCTATCCCTACGGAGAAATCTGAATAAAAAGCTATAACAAAAATTCATCCGCCTTACTGGCTCCATTCTCTATACAAACATTGCCTTATTCTCCACTGTGTTTCATGCAAACAACAGCAAAGTAATGGACAAAGGAAAAAACAAACGACTTCAACTAGCGGTTTATGTTATTCAAAAATATTCACATGGGCGTTACAAAATATGATTTTCCTCTTATAATGGAAATGCGGTTGACAATAATGCACAAAGAGATAAGTTTAATTTTATTTTGTAGTCTCCTGCAATTACGACGGCCCATTTTCTCGTTTCCCAAAGGCCAACTCATTGGTCGGTGAAGATATTGAGCCATTTTTCAAAACGTTTGATATGTAGAACTGAATTATGCATTCTTAGCTATCTCGAGGGGGTGTTGTGAAACTGAAATGTTTTTACGATCGCCAACGCAGAGGTAAAATAAAAATGTTTTTGAAGCGGTTTCCTTTTATTGTCCACAGAAGGCACATGCGCTCCTTTATAGCCACCATTCTCGACAATGGTTTCAGGAGTTTCCAATAAGGAAATATCAATATCACCGTTGTCGGTACTTTCACAAGTGACACAAAAGCTTACTCTCGGAACATTTTACCACTGGAACACACACAAACATTCAATCCCATCAAGTATGATCTCTAGTGCAAACAGCAAATCTATATATTTTTATGCGGTGTCAGTCTTTTTCTCAGTGATCCTCTTCTCTGCCGATTTCAGTTCCAAACTCCACTTAAAAAGAAGGAAAAGCACTGGTGGCTAGAGATCTAAAAATTGTGAACCAAGCGAAAAATCCATTTCAATGGCAATGACAAAGATGATAGAAGCGAGCATAAAAATATGCACGACAGAGACCTTCTCATTTTTCTGTACACAAAATCCCAGTAGATCAACCTGAGTTTTTCAACAATTCTCACCATCATCGCATCAACACGAACCAAACAAACACATCATTTCTCTCTTTCGCTCTCGTCGTTTATCTTTCCGTGCTAAGCAGGCTAGCAGAGAGAATCAGGCAAAGGAAATATCTACGAGCCAACCACAAGGGCTTTTCTCTCATCATCACCACATCCATCCCATTGTCACACAAGGATGTATGGTCCCTTGAAATATAGAATGTGCATTTTATATAAAAGGTCACATTTACAAATTTTAAGACCAGTACAAAAAAATATCCCGCTCCGAATGAGTAAATACTATAGAGTGTGGTTTCGAATGGGAAATGGAAGCACAGACCACAAACATTTACGTACCCATATTTTAATACCCTCTCAAAAAGAGAATGTGAAAAGGGCAATAACAATAATAATTGCGCTCGCACATCAGGACTGCCATTATTAAGTACACGTTTTGATTTGAGCCTCTTTCAAGGATTCCTGTCTTTTTATATTCTTTTTATTACAAATCCCATTTCGTGATTTTTATTTTCCCCGAGTATCGATTAAATTTTTTGTTACGTAAGGCACTATTCTTGTGCAAAAAATGAGCACCACAAGCACAATTCATTTCTGTGGTTTTATTTTATTTCATTTTTTACGAACTCACCTGTTTTTAATAGCTTTTTTGTTGCGTTGATTCGCCCACTTTTCTTTTTCGTCTTCCTCGTTTTCTTCGTCCGTGGTGAAATCGGTTTTGATTGAGTCGCTTGTCAGTTTTGCAGTAATCAAAGCAGAGAAGAAAGAAAGCGCTCAGCGCGCACAACAGAATGAAGGCAAACGAGACGAATTCAAATACGGAAAGCCTCAGAGATTCAATCTTATTCTTTTCTTCGCAGCCTCCTCGCCGTAATTTTTTAAGTCGAAATTGAAGGAATGAAATCATCAATCAATACTGCTCTCTTGTTCTGAAAAACACGCCAAAAATACTACAATAGCTATATTTTTATGTTGAATTTATGTCAAATCCAATCGGATTTGCGAAGGTGCACAAATCCCAAGAATGCGGAAAGCACACACAAAGAAATTGCCATTAACAGTGTGGGTAAGAAAGAATGGAAAAGCCTTATTTCGGGTTTCACAAGAGGGCTGAGAAGGAGTTTGCACAAATCGTTTAACAACAGACTGCACACGATTGACTGACTGATTTGTTATTTCGGGGTTCAGAAAACAATTTTCTGGGAAATGTGACTCGCAAAACCATATACGACAGAGCACTGGTTCCGAAGTGAAGTTATAAAGGTAACGAATGAGATTGGAGTATTGGGAATTGTTATGTTCTACTACATAGTTTGTTTAAAAAGCTAAGTTTCTGCTTGCGTTCATTTAATGAGAAAAATGTAAAACAGGAACACAGAGCGGGACTGACGCAAGAAGACGGTACATAGTCTGGAAGAGAGACGTAAAATGTAAATTTTTAACAAAGGCGAAAAACTCATGTGATGTGATGCAATGGGAATATATTTATAATAAAAGTCATTTCGTCTTTGTTTTATTTTTGTTTGACTTATTTTGTAGTTTTATTGTTGTCTGATGCAGTAAAAACGAAGCGAGGAAAGCTTTGTTTCCTTCTCTGCCACTGCCCCTGCTACCGCTCCAAAAAAAGACTAAGCAAAATTTCCTCAACTACACAATCAAAGGTCTTTATTCCTCTTCTTTGATTGGATCGGAACTCTTTTCCATTAAATTCCATTTCAAACTATACTCGCAAAATCGAGAGCCTTTCTTAATCCTACAGTAGAAATCTGCATAATTTTAACTACAAACTTTGTACTCATCCGGAATATCCAATATGAATCCCCTTTTATTTCAGCGACTACCCATTAAACAAATGCTAATTTGTATTGTCGGCTCTACAAAAATAAACGTCCACGATTTATATAGAGGAGCCCCAGGAAACGACAGAATCTAGCAGACTGCTTGTCTTTTGGCGTGGTAAGTTTTGGAATGGAAATGAGATGCGAGGGTGTGAGGCGAAGCGAAGGCTGTACTGTATTGGATTCTATTGTAGTGCTGTGGCAAGGACTGTAGAAGCTTCTGACAATAGACGCGGCCAGATAAGGAGCTCAAGTAAAAGCAAGCAGAAGCAAAATGAAAGTGACAGGAGGAAAAAAAGGCAGAGAATGGGGAAAATATTGTGAGCTGGGTGGTTATATACGTAGCGTAGAATCTTGCAGCATGCTAAAACTCACGCTTCTTTTTCTGAGTTGTTGCTTTCTGCATAGAAACAGGCGCTTGCTTTCCCGAAACCGAGGTTTGTGGAGCTCGTTTTATGGAGGGGGACTGTCATTGAGCTGCTGGAGTGAATGGAGCACGGGGAAAGCCCAAACTGTAGATTTCTCCTGGTTGTTGATTCAACAAGAACGGGAAAAATAAAACACATCTGGATTGATCAAGAGAAAGTAGAAAAATGTGACAACTTACATTTGGCCCGTGTTCAATTATTTGCTAAAAGTCCATCTCGCTCGAGATGTGATTTATGACAATCAAACAAAATCAAAATATCATCCCCGTTAAGGGATTTTTATTTAACCCAAAGGTGCTCTTTCTTTATTGTATTTTATAAATCCAATAAAAAGTTGTCACACAGTTTTTAATAATTTTGTTTTTATTGCAGGTTTGCATTGTAGATTGATGGTCATGTCATGAGAGGCTACAAAATTCATACCTCGACATGTTTTTCAACAGTTCTTTTCAAGCAAAATTTTCACAGCATTTATCTTATTCGGTGTTTGTAATTTGTAATAACAGAATGACAGAAGAAATGTGAAAAAAATCGTTTATGAAGTAAGTATTTATTTTATTTTAGGCCCTGCTTAATAAAAAATAACATATGTACATAGCATTCCAGTGTAAATTATAATTTACTTATATTTTTGAAATGTTATATTTTCCAGGTCTGGAAAATGGAAGAAGTCGAGTAGCAGTGGTCACGTTTCAATATCAATGGACAGCGGTACTAGATGTAGTTTGCGGCCTTCAGGTAACAGTAACATAAACTGATTTTGAAAAAAAAAACTATTACTTTATATTTTTATAACAATTTAATTCTAACTGTCTAATTACAATTAGATCGCAACTTGAAGCGTCGTAAACGGGGACCAGCTAGTGTCAGCTCACAAAGTGCTAAAAAGATACCTCCATTGAAGAAGTTAAAACTTTGGTTTCTCACCCTCTTCTACCACTACTCGCTAAACTATGACTATGTCGTGGATACTCTCCTGGAACCGCTCTTTTGGATTGTGGACCATATTTCGAAAGGACTCGGGAGATTATTTGTGGCTGCAGTAGTGTTTCTAGTGTCTTCAATTGTTCTCATTGCGCACTTTCTTGGACTCCCATTTTGGACAGCGAAAAGTCCCCCACTCACTGCAGCTCTTATTGTCTTAGGATATTGGATACTTATCAACTTGGCTTTCAATTTTTATCAGGTGGCAACAGTGTCACCAGGCATGCCTACCGATCAGAGGTTACTGGCTAGCTGCACTGTGACAGTGTGCAAAAAATGCATCAACCCGAAACCTCCACGAACTCATCACTGCTCTATTTGTAACCTTTGTTTTCTAAACATGGACCACCATTGCCGTATGTATTTAAACTGCAAACAAATACTTAATGGAAGATGTCATTAAGCAGAATCTAAAATTTAAATTTATTTTTTGCAGCTTGGGTCAATAACTGCGTGGGTCATTTCAATCGAAGATATTTCTTTCTCTCTATGTTTTACATTGTGGGCGGCTGCATTTATATCATGATCTTTGGTGTGGAAATGGCATTTCGTCAAATAATTCTGGACCAAAATGTTTTCTCTCCGTGCTTTATCAATGCAACTTTAATGGATGACGATGAAACCGCAGATGAAGACTCTTTACATATTTTTCCTACCAATGAACAAACCCTAAATGCAAATAGTGAGACCATCATCGGATCAGTGGAATCTTCTCCTTCAATGGACATTCTTGAGAATTCAACAGTATTTTGCGACAAGGCCGATGAAGCCCATTTATTTTTAGGAATAGTGGTCACAAGACAAGCAATTCGGGTGTCAATTTTCTACGCAGCCTTTCTTTGTGTCGGTACGTTTGACTCTTTGAAAATAAACATTACAATACCATAAAACTACTTTTTAGACATGTTTTTACGGGAAACATTTGTCTGTATCTTTAGGTGCGTCACTAGCTCTTGGCGGCCTATTTTTGTGGCATGCGAAATTAATCACGAATGGTGAAACCAGTATAGAATATCATATAAATCGAGCGGAAAGAAAGAAACTCGGCACGGTAATAGAAAACTAAAATTTCAAAGTTATACTTACGATCCCGACAAAATAGTATTCGCATTTACCAATGTTTAATTTGAATTTATTTTTGTTATCAGGCCTTTTCGAATAGATACGACTTAGGAAAGAAGAAAAATTGGCAACTTTTCTTAGGACTGGATCAACCGGGCCGCTCATTTTTTCTTCACATTTTGTTTCCATCTACCCACCAGCCCACCGGCAACGGATACGACTGGTCACATATATGTGTTCAGAATATGAAGTCACATGGGGAAAAATTATCTTAATTAAACTAAGGAATATAAAAAGTATTTTACTTTTATGTACCATAGATAAAAATTCTACAATTTCGTTGTGAAAATTTACATTGTAACATTCTGTCACATTCAATCCGAATTTTGAAAGCAAACATGCACTCTTTCATCACTATTCACATATTCACCGTCGTTTTTCATGACAGAATTGATAACATGAGGCAATATTTATTTATTGGCGATATTAAGACAGACAGCAAAAATATAGAAAAAAATGCAACCTACATGATAATAAAAATAAAAGTAAAAGCCTTTTTACATTTGTTCTACCAAACGATGACATTTCTGCGGTTCATCTTTACTTACACGATAATTGGCAAACAAATCCAAAGTACTTGCAAATTAAATGTCAAGTTCAAAGACAAAAACAAGTCTTTGTTTTTCTGACACACTTTACTGCATGTAATTTAGCCCAAACTAAAAAGTCAGTCATCATTACATCACTAGTTATTTACAACGTTTATTTATACACATTACGTGGACTTCCCAAGAAAAAGGAAGAATTTCGTAGAACAGTGTTTGAGTACGAGACTACGAGAAACTACTGGATGAATCTGACAAAAATATAAAATGATGTGGTGCAAGCCTTTGTAATCCCCAAGTTTTGTAACGTAACAACAAACCAGAGAACATGATGAATAAGGAAAAGCGGATTTCCATTTAAAACCAAAGCAAAATGCAACCACCTACTAGATGCTTGTAGAACATGCTACAAGTTTATGTAGTTTTCCTTAATGCAAGTGCAAAGGCAAAGGCATTACAGAGAAGAGAGATTCGCATAAATGGCATGAATGGTGTTTGCTAGAAATGAAAATCACCATCATGATCGTCATCATCAACGTCATCATCGGTCGGTAATGCATTTTATACTAAAACACGACTTTATGTTTACATCAGCATCAGCAACCTCCTCTACTAATACTGGAATCATGAGCATATCGTTCACGAAGTTTCTATGTGTGCTATTATTAAAGGCTTATAGCAAGCCTTATAAAAGCTGTCTTTATAACTAAACCTAGAATGCTGCTATAAACTAGAGTTTTGAGTAAGCTACAGAAAAAACTATATTGTATAAAACTTCTAGTTTAATAGCATAATATAACGCTATAATATGGCTATGAGTAGGATTTAAAGCTGAACGTAAGCTTGAGCTGACGACTCCTTCCTGAACCCGAGCGAACCATCTCGTTCATTGAAGCAACGGCCAGAAGCATCAACAAAGATCGAGAAGGTTCGCAAGTGTTCATGCAATCTCATGCAATTCACATAGCATTTTCCTCTTTTGACATATAAAAGTGACTCGCAGAGCTCATGAAAAATCAGTTTCTATCTGAACGACGACAAGTGCAGATAAATAAGAAAACAAAGTAAAGCTTCACATCAAAGTTAAAGTTGTCATTTGTTTGCGATCTACTGCCATAAGCAACAAAGTGAAATTACAGTTTTGTTGATTTTGTCTAAAAGTTTTTTGAAAAAGATTTTTCAAGTTTTTCATCCAAAGCAAAAAAACATTTTACTTGATAAAATCCGTTGAGTCGATTTGAGGCAAAATATTTCATTATTATACTACTCGAAAGAAGTTGCTTACCGGAAATTCTTTATTCAAGTTTTAAAAGCTAAAAGTAAGTGTGCTGTAATATTTAAAAATTATTTTTAACAACTTCATCATATTTTAAAGTGGTCAAGTACTAAAATACCTTGCTTTTTGCTTATTTAAGGAAAATCAGTCAACATGGTTCAGAAGAAAACAGCAATCGGTATTGATTTGGGGACGACCTACTCCTGCGTCGCCGTCTGGCAAAATGGCAAAGTGGAGATCATTGCCAACGACCAGGGAAATCGCACCACTCCCAGTTATGTTGCCTTCAACGACACAGAGCGTTTGGTTGGCGATGCAGCAAAGAACCAGGTGGCAATGAACCCGAAGAACACCATCTTTGACGCCAAGCGATTGATTGGGCGGAAATATGATGACCAGAAGATCCAACAAGACATGCAGCACTGGCCCTTCAAGGTGGTCAACCAAACTGGGAAACCAAAATTGGAGGTCGAGTTCAAAGGGGAGCGAAAAGTTTTCACCCCAGAAGAGATCAGCTCAATGATTTTGGTCAAAATGAAGGAAACTGCTGAGGCTTACCTGGGAAAGCAAATCACTGACGCCGTAGTTACAGTGCCAGCCTACTTCAACGACTCACAGCGTCAGGCCACAAAAGATGCGGGCGCCATTGCGGGTTTGAATGTTCTCAGAATTATCAACGAACCAACCGCTGCCGCCTTGGCTTATGGCCTGGACAAGAACCTTAAGGGAGAAAAGAACGTGCTCATTTTCGACTTGGGAGGAGGCACCTTCGACGTTTCCATCTTAACCATTGATGAAGGCTCCCTTTTTGAAGTGAAGGCCACCGCTGGCGACACTCACCTTGGAGGCGAAGACTTTGACAACAGAATGGTGAATCATTTCTGCGAAGAATTCAAGCGCAAGTTCAAGAAAGACATCAAGAACAGCCCACGAGCGATGCGCAGGCTCCGCACTGCATGCGAGCGTGCAAAGAGAACACTTTCCTCCAGCTCTGAAGCCAGCATTGAGATTGACTCCCTCCATGAAGGCATTGACTTCTACAGCAAAATTTCACGGGCTAGATTTGAAGAGTTGTGCATGGACCTTTTCCGGTCCACTCTGGAACCAGTTGAGAAGGCTTTGAGAGACGCCAAGATGGACAAGAGCCAGATTCATGACGTTGTTCTCGTTGGTGGCTCCACCAGGATTCCAAAGATTCAGCGTCTGCTCCAAGATTTCTTCAATGGCAAGGAACTGAACAAGTCAATCAATCCAGACGAGGCTGTAGCTTACGGCGCAGCAGTTCAAGCAGCTATCCTCTCCGGGGACACCAGCTCCGAAATCCAAGATGTTCTCCTGGTTGACGTGGCGCCACTCTCATTGGGAATCGAAACCGCTGGCGGTGTGATGACGAAAATTATTGAGCGCAACGCCAGAATTCCCTGCAAGCAAAGTCAGATCTTCACAACTTACTCGGACAACCAACCGGCAGTGACCATTCAGGTTTTCGAGGGGGAGCGAACCATGACCAAGGACAACAATCTCCTTGGCACCTTTAATTTGTCTGGAATTCCACCAGCGCCCCGAGGTGTCCCACAAATCGAGGTCACTTTTGACATGGATGCCAACGGAATTCTGAACGTCTCTGCAGCCGATAAGTCAACTGGCAAGAGTGAACGCATTACCATCCGAAATGACAAGGGCCGTCTGAGCAAAGAGGAAATTGAGAAAATGCTGGCCGATGCGGAGAAGTACAAGAAGGAAGATGAAATGCAGCAAGAGAGGGTCAAGGCGAGAAACCAATTAGAAAGCTACATCTTTGGGGTCAAGCAAGCAGTACAGGATACCAAGTCCGACAAAATCAATGAATCCGAGAAGCAGGATGTGATTGAAAAGTGCAACGAGTCCCTCAAGTGGTTGGATAACAACGCCTTGGCGGATAAGGAAGAGTACGAGTTCAAATTGAAGGATTTGGAGAAGGTCTGTCAACCAGTGATGATGAAACTTCATGGGGGAGCAGGTGACCAAGGTGGGGCTGGATTTGGATTCCCTAATGGAGCAGCTCCTAATGGATTTCCAGGTGGAATGGGAGGAACCCCTGCAGGCGGTCCTACAGTGGAGGAAGTAGACTAAAATTATTGTAATCAGATAATTTTACCTCGCTTATTTATAATCTTCATCATCTCAATTTTATTTTTACCTAAGTATAGTATTATTATTTTATCATTATCATTTTTGTAACTGTCGCGCGCTCATGTAAGTCACTAAATGTAAATAATCCTAGTATACACGAAAGACATGAATTATTACTATTTTTTGTTGTGATACATATGTAAATAGTAGAAACAGAAACAAGAAACATTTTTTGCCACTTTTCCAAATAACGTGGCCTGATTTGATGTATAATATATTAAGTCACAAAATACCAATACTTATAAAATAATAAAAATGTGTAAATGTTTGTGGGAGATCCACACATAAAAATAAAAGCATTTAAAAACTGAATAAAACCCAAAAAACTTGAAAATAAAAATATATAAATTGTTGAGCATTTTTCTCGGAAATTCAATTGTCAATTAAGTATCCTTTGCACAAAATATAGATTCCTTCTCATATAAAGAACTCATAAAACATCATGACAGAATTGATAACATTTTTCTTTATTGACGATATTAAGACAGACAACAAAAATATAGCAAAATGTTTTCAAGCTCCTTGTGAATTTTCATGAAGATGGGTACCTATATAAGTAACACTGAAAAGGGGTCGCATGAAGAAACCAGGAAATCACTTATTAGCCATAATGAGCTATAGAGCTAATCTGTGCTATTTTTGGAAATACATAAATGGAATATTTTTTTTAAATTCACAATAACTAAAATCGTTCACATCTTTCCTCCCTCTGTCAAAACAGTTCTGTATTCCAAGAAGGTATAGCGTCAGTATATGTGATCGTGATCTCTTCTTTTTCGGGTAGATGTCCGATTCGCTTCACTTGGAAACTTCAAACATCGGACCAAGTTCTACTACAGACTCTGTAGTACAGTGAGCTTTTATTTGCATTTAGTCCAGTTTCAAGATTCAAACGAATGCATAAAATCATGAACTTGTTTTGTTTTAAGTAAAAGTAAAAAATGATTTAAAAAAACTTTAATCATCCGTTTAAATACTATAGAAGTACAATACTTTTGTAAAAGTAAATTGTCTGCTCTAGTAAAGATGAAAAGCTTTTTAAGAAGCCAATAACATTTATTGATAGTTATATTTAGGCACATATTTTTTCGCTGGCCATGCTCTATTATGGATTGCTAAATTGGTAAATTATTATCGAATTAGTCTTTCGAAACCAATTTATTGGTCAAGTTAAATAAGCTATGGCTAAATCAACATTGAAATGACTACACCTCCAATTATAAATTTTCTAATATTCTCATTGTATCGAATTGGAGCTGAAGAGTTGGTAATAGTATTATTAGGCGGTACCCCCTCCCCCATCCGCAAGAGCACCTCGTTTGGACACTCCTTTTTATCCAGGATTTCACAGGGACGGTTACTATTTCTTGACCCGCAACATTTTTGCTGAGCACACGAATATTCATTTCCACAGTCGCACATTTCCATTCCTTCGTAAATTCCGTTGCCACAGAATGGATTGTAGTCGATGTCAAAACACTTGGCACGCTGTTTTCTGTTACTGACCACAGGTCCCATTTGAAATAGGGAACAGCGACTAAAGAGGTAGTTGTTCTTCTTGGGCTGTTCAAAAACTTGAGAGGATGGGGATTTCTTCTCCCACATTATAAAACGTCCGTCAGATGGCTGACTTCTCTTCTCGAACGGTTTCTCATCTGAGCGAAAGCCCCAGCAGTCCGGATCGTTGTAAGAGTTATCATGAGAATGAGCTCCGAACGCATGACCCAGCTCGTGAATTAATGTTTTGGAAATGTGTTGAGGTGGAAGCTGCGTATTGTTAATGCCGCGTCCAGTAACGAGGATAACATTGGTATTGATCATGCTTTCCCCTGCTGGTTTTCTGTGGTCACAGATGCCGCCGTGAAGTTTCCTAGATGCTCCAAAGGCGATACCATCCTGGCCGTTGAGAAATGGCCTATTTGTAATCCCAATCCCGAGGCAACAATTGCTGAAGTTAAGTCGCGCAAACACTTTGAGTAGGTCACCGGCCAATTTTGGCTTGTCATAGTGGGCTTGAGTCTCGTGTCTGTAGGGTTTCCAACCGTAAGAAATCTGTGGTGATTAGACACTACATGACATGGCATGAAAAAACATTTATCAAATGACAATCAATGCTTACAAATTATCAGTCAACATTAGTTAACAGCAGTGGTCACCTAATTATCACCTGTTTAGTTAAAAATCCAATGTTGTCAACTTTTCCATCATTGTCCAAATCTAGTGAGCGGAACAACCATGAAGCATAATCAACCAATTTATCAATAATTTTGGGGATCATTTCTTCCGTGAGGCCATAAGCTTGAGAGAATTCCTCGTCCAGCACAAAACAGAGACCGCAAATGAAGCCAGTGGCTTGCTCAGGTGCCTCCTCAACGTCGCTGTCCATAGGTTGTGATAGACCCAGAGGGATGTACTTTCCCTGATCATTTTCATTTCCTTCTCCGAAATTCTCGTCTTGCTGAGGCTGAGGCAAATTTCTAAATGCTGACGAAGAGGGCGAAGGTAGCCAGTAAAAAAGGAACAACAGGACAACGAAAGGTTTCCAGTTCATCGTTCATCACACTAAATTTTGTAGCATCCGATGATGAGACAGTGAAATGAGTGAAAGTTTCTAAAGTTTACTTACTACTATACAGTATTGCATTTTATTTTCCGCTACATGGTAATAAATGATTACGCAAAAATAATCTGATTAATAAAATAACCACATAGAAACAGAAGAGAGGAGCCTTTTGTTTTCGTGACTTTGGCCCACCTTCGTTTCTCTCGCAAAATAACAGTGCACTATCAGTCCACGGACTTCCTTGCCTTTCAACAACAGTAGAAAAAAACAGTGGCGCAAGAAACATTGAATACCGTAGGAATGGAAAAGATAAAGGGAAAGTGTTTTTGAGAGAGAAAGAGAGCGGGGATGTTTGGGAGTGAAGCGAGTTACATATAAGATTGTAAGTTTTGCTGGCACTACCACTCACTTGGAACATTTTATTCAGAAAGAGAAGAACTGAGAGGAGCGAACTGAATCGGTGAGACGCTCACGCTCACAGAATGATCACGGCACAAGCACAACCGTTCTCTTTTCCACTGTTGATGATGTGACTGCGGGCGAACAGAAGAGAGAACTTTCCCCGTGCTCATACAAAAATCTTCTTCAACCACCGTCGAACGCGACTTGGATTTAGTTTATGGTGAGCAAAGCAGCAGTGAAAGAAGCGAAGCCAAGGAAAAGTTTCGACTTGCCCCTTTTCTACTTTTGAAGCTTGCTGAACATGTCAACCCTTCCAAGTTTCTATAGGGTTAGTCTCCACCTGTACATCGACTTCGTGGAGTCCGTTACTTAAGTTTTGAAAAGCGGAGCAAAATGTTATCACAAGCACGTTATCAATAAAAGTTTTTTACCGAAAAACACAAAACACACAAGCAGAAAAACAAAGGGGTGAAAACACTAAAGTGAGATTTTGGGTAGTAGTGAGGAAGTGATACCATCGGAAATTGTCAAGTGCATTTGTCTACAAGTAAAGTGAATTGTAGTGCGATGTGCAACTGTGAGAGTACTTCAAAATAATGTTTCAATGAGAATGTGTCATGAGTGTGAAATCGGGTTTGCGGAATGAGTTTCATACTGTCGGATAGTAAATTATATTAAGTTGTTATTGAAAGAAGCAGTTTCAAATCTTTTGTTGATACATTCATCCATATTCCCAATAGCTTGCTGACCCTTTGCCAGAATGATGAATTGGAAGGTGAGTTATTATTGTTCACTATTCTATATAGATACAAAATCAAAATATTCAGTTTTTGTTTCAAATCCGCGAATTGATAATCTTGGACCTGACGTGTAAATTTCTTTTTGATATATCAAAAGTAAACTTGTTTTTGTAAATATTTAATGGTTGACATTTCGGATAGACAAGGTTTTGTGTGAGTCGCTTTGCTTCTCACATCGCAATTAACAAAATGGAAGCAAGGGAAACATCTCCAACCCTTTTTAAACTCTGCTCAAGCAAATCATAAGGCAATAACAGCGGAAACGATTTAAGAGGCTTCTACAGAATTTACCTTTAAAATAAAATATAAAAAAGAAAATCCTTGTGAGAAAGTGAAAAAGACGTGAGATGAGCAGGTTACAGCTGCAAACAGAAAATGTGAAACTTAAAAATATTCTTGCTCTTTTATTCACATACCCCATTCTCAAATACAATGCATTATGTAGACAAAGTAAAAAAGCCTTTGGGATGGGCACTCCGTTATTCCCAACGACCCTGAGATTTTTTTAGAGCGGGCATAATATGTTTCTTGAAGCGTATGTCATACACACTTTCTACTTTATTTACACCAACCCCATTTCCATTTTAGAGGGATGCTTTCTTTCGCCAAAGAACAACGCAAATGGCAAAAAATCCTGTTTAAAAAATTTATTCTTCTTTGGTCCCACCGGATATGAAAAATGACTAGCAAAAATGAGAAAAATACTCCGTTTAATATTTCATATTTTCGTGCTTCATGTGTGTGCGAGAGTATTTATGTGTATTTTCCGTATCTTTTACACGACGAACCGGGATGGACAGATGACTGGAGCGTTTTTCACTTTTTGACTGGTTTCCCTTGGGATAATTCAGAGTTTGGTGTAGAACAAAATACAGCCGACGCCTTTTTCTAGATAGTGTATTTTTGGGTGCTTTCCACGCTCGTTTCATACCCGTGCAGTGAGTTCACTAATAATGGCATCAGCATCCTTCCGGATCCCGTCATGAGGGTAGTTTTTTATTTCGTTGAAAAATTAAGAAATCGTATGAAACACGCGAATTTCACGTAGCCGACCAACCTTCAAGACAAAAGAAATACGCTAGAGAAGCCTTCTCTATTTTCTTACACGAGTTTGAAAAAATTCAGACTCCCACTGCAGAGGAAGGAGAAAGATGATGAAACATATTTTAAAAGTTGAAACAAAAACAAAACGGTCAATCTTTTGTTATTACGCACGTTCTAGTTTCGCCTCCGTGCATCTTTCTTCATTACACTCTGTGACAGAGAAAGAGGACCGAAATAGTAGCGTCTGAGGTGGTTTCCGCCTTCCGCTCTGTAATAAATTAACTGAGGCTGTGTCCGCCAGAGTTGCGTCCAATGTGCATTGTGGAATGAATATTTTATTTTTAAAATATGAATTTGCATTTGGTTAAAAGAAACTACGTTTTTAAATTCTGGACATGTAAGGGTGAGAATATCAAAACTTGTTTGCCAGTTGTGGATAATTAAAGGTGCCTAATTCTATTCTATGCAACTGAATCTTGAAAATGGTTTGCATGCTTGATTGATTCTCTGATTTGAAAATGAGCTATCATATTATTTAATTGCATCGTTTGACAGAGAAAGGAGTTTGGACGAGTAAAGAAAGAAAGGGAAAGAGGGAGGATTAAATATACTAAACGAAGCAGTCAATGTCTGAGAGGAATAAACTAGCTGACGACAACACAAAATTTCTTCATATTTTATGAATGATGATGATATCAGCTTTCTTTCCCTAATCTTCTTATGTTCGCCAGTGACGGCCCGCTTTGCGCTCGTTTACGTATCCTTTTTTGTGAAATCAAACGAAAACGAGAAGCGAGTGGAAAATGAGAAAAAGACCACATGAAACGACCTTCGTGCAGAATTTAAGAGGGTACACAAGGGAAAGTGTACCGGGATCTGTTTTAAAATCAAGTTAATTCGGGAATTGTAGTCCCTACATTTCCATCATCATCAGGAAGTATTTAACTTAATTTAACTTCCGGTATCGCTCAAATAAAAACTGATAAATGTAGCTACTTGAAGTTTTGCTTACAGCACTCACTCTAGCTTACTCCATATCTTATTTTTTGATCTATAAAAAATGGATCCTTATGTAAGTTTGTAGCACATTACATGACTGCACTAATTTCAAGGCAAGAAACGAATAAAAAAGTGTTTCACAACCTTAATTATTGTTGGGCAAATGCAACGTTATAATTGACACAGATCATCAAATCCACCCTTAGGCACGCTTTTCCCAAAATAGTAAACAAAGTGAAGCAGTTTTTGTTTTCAGAAACCACAAACATATTAATATTATTTGTCGTTTCCGCCTCCCTTTTTTCTTTTTACCTCTCGTCTTCGAACTTTGAGTTTATTGAGGGATCCAAAATCTCTGCCAGTCTTTCACATACCAAATAAATCTTGGGAAAAATTCGGGTAGCTGGTTACGTCAGTCAGGTCAATAAGGGAAGTCATACATGGCCTAACATGTCATAATACAATTCATATCATGGCCAGAAAAAGTATAAAGATGAAAGATGATCACGCTCCACTTTTTTGGACATACATTCTTGTAAACACTCCATATCTCTATAGCTTGCGAGTGTGTACGTGTCCATTTTCTGTCATCTGCTTGACCAAAAAATTGACTTCACTTACTCAAGCTACTACTCGGGAGAATTCAGCATTGAGTTAGTTATGATGTGGTAATAGCATCCACGTCCACATGTAACATGCATGAGGGGAGCTCACATTTTTTCTTGATACATGGAACAGATACACGGGTCGGTTCGTTTTTTCTTACCCTTTTCTTGGAGATGATTGAGTTGGGAACGTGGGTAGAATTTGGGAAAGTTTTTCCGGATGCCATGCCAGAAGCACCACCGTCATCTTCCATTATATTTATTATCCATATGGCTCAATTGACTGTTGAACCCGAAGAAAAACGCAAAAAAAATTAATGCACACAAATATTTTTGTAGGGGAAGGTTTTTATATGTTTTTTCTGTTGTTACAACTTACAACAGAATTGTTACATCGGCAAAAAATGATAGAGAAAATTGGCCGGAATAAAAATAGATTTAAGAAAGAGTCGTGAAGATTTTATTTACTACAAAAACATTTTTATTTCTTCTGTGCATTTCATCGATTATTTTCAGCTCTTTGTTTCAAAGTTGAGAAATATTGAAACTCAAACTTAAAATATTGCCTTACAAATCCATATTAATTTTGATGATAATCGTATGATATAATCAACCAATAAATGAATGGAGCTGACAGATTGTGCGAAGCGAACTAATCAAGTGCAGCCAAAAAGTTTTATTTTTCACTCAAGTTTCTTCTTCTCCTGAATGAACACATTTTCAAACCTGTTTCTCTTTATCCAATTACCCAAAAATACAGCCGACAGAGATTTTTAAAAGACCACAAAAGGGAAAATAATAGAACGTATGTTTCCTTTGCTCTTCCTCATGCAATCTTTGGAAGAGGTCGTGTTTCTATACGAAAGCAGAAACAAAAGAAAAGAGAGGGTGAAAGAGAAAGTTTTTCTACAGACGGAGAAAGGATTAGTATAAAAGGTTTCCCTTGTAGTCTCCGGCGGGAGAGAGACTTACGGAAAGCATAATCATAATAATATTTACAAGAGTGAGGCACAAAATATGGATTGAATTTTATTCTATAATACCTCCATTCCGGCGTCCGCTTTAAAACTGCCATGGGCAATAAAAAGCCATGTTTCGTAACCTTCTCATTTCAGATATACAGACGTATGTAGGAGTGAAAAATCTGAATCTGATAGATAAACCCTGCAATAAGTTGAAACTAGTGTGTAAAATAAAACTCATGTGCTTTTGTGGCCAGCATTAAGCAATTAATTGGATGCAAATTTTTAAAAATTGTGCACGCTCCATTTCTTCGTACTAAAAATAAGTCTAAAAATATTATTACGGTTTCTTTGTCGTACATAATCTCTGGCTATCATAAAAGAAGAAATAAAATAGTTTTTACTCCGCCGTCGTTGTATCCACCGAAATATTGACAGAAAGAATGGTGGAAGCTGGAGGAAAGAAGAGGGAAAGAGTTTTAGTTCATATCGTTGTATATTACGTTGCTGCTTCGGTGATGATTATTATTATGATCACTCTGATGATTTTTCGGGTGTTTTCTATGCAGAGGATATCATAAACGCAGCTGTAAAGAATTATTTATTTTCCTCAAGAAAATTCTTAAATAAATAAATATGATTCTAAAAAACATACGTATTCCTTGTGTAGGTCTCTTATTAGCACACTCTGGCACTTTGGAACAAGGAAGCAGACAATCTTTTTCAGTGCTGCTGCTGCTACCCCATTTTATACTTTTCCGTATCTCCTTGAAAAGGAAAGGAGGTTTTAATGAGATTTCCTTGACTTTGTCTCCTTCTCTTTCACTTTCTTTTCTTCTTTTCCATTGGAAAATAAACAAAGTTTTATTACAGTGACGATAATCGTATTTTGTGCGCTACTCTGGTTTTCTCTTCATTTAATAGACACACATTGGGACAAACACACACCAGAGAAAGGAGAAAATTTTATAATAGCTTTGCTCTGCTCTCGTCGAGTTACATATAAAAAGTTTTACTTTCTTCGTCTCCCGATTCACTCTTCGATTTTTCTTTATAACATCTGTTCATTTATTATTGGGAAACGTTGTTTTCTTGTTCGTTTGTTGTTGTTTTTTGACGAGATGAGAAGGAAATTCTCGAGACGGAGAGAATTGTGTTTTCCCCTGTGGACGTAAAAAGAAGGTTTGGATTTCTCAGTGAGAAAGCACGGGTACAACAAAAGCGAAAATGTAATAGAGAGAAAGAGAGAGTATCATGTTGTGTCTTTTTATTGGTGACAGCTGAACCCCTCACAATAAACACAATTTTGTATTTAGAGCGTTTCTCGCATCGCTGTTCCATAAAATGAAAATTATTATAATAAAATAATCTTTATTTAGTTTTCAAACGATCAAATGAAAATGTGAATGTGGAGAAAACGATTTCGCTTTTACAATGTTTTCATATGCTCCGGTTTATGTCCATGTTCGAAGAACAAAGAATTTTTAGTGCGGAGCAAGATATGAAATGAAATAAGCACTAAAATGTCTGTGAAATTTTTTGAGCCAGAACTGATTATGTATTCATCATTGTTATCGCAAGGAAGTTAAAAGGGAAATAAAATGATGCAGTAATTATTGTCATTTTATTGTTTTCTCTTTCATCTTTTGTGGTACGAATCGGATCAGGTTTCAAACCACGCCGAGACGAAGGTGGAATAATAAAACTTATCTCGAATGATAAAAACTAATAATTTAATTTTTCAATATATTTTTTACTGAAAATTGCGCTATAAAAAATAGAGCTTTATAGCTGATCAAGCCTTAAAATTAAATTGTGGTTTTCTCTGGATTTTCAGAAACTTTCCATAGGCAGGATTCTAATTGGACTGCAGCAAATCTGGATTGTTCTTACTTGCGTGGGATCAGGTAATTCATTATTCAAATCAAATTTAGCTAAATATTTTAATTACGATTATATTAATTTTTTATCTTAATATTTGGTTTAACTTTTGTGTGATAATAAAAAAATTATTTTAAAAACTGAATAAAATCCAACCCCCTTTCTCATGCTGTAGCCTACAAACAATGAAATAAGTTACAAATCCAAAAAGCAGTATTTTTTAAAGGATTCGGGGGTTGCGAAATTATGAACTTCTTGATACACACCCAATTGAGAAGGAAACGTATGGTTTTTAGAGAGTAAGGATCACGACGTAATTGGCTTTATGGAGCTGGTTAAATCTGAGGATTTGACGAAAGTAAAAAAGGAGGAAGGGGAAAAAGTCAAGTTAGGGGAAAAGTGGTAGTGGATGAAGGAAAAGGACAAAGTGGATACAATTCTTTTTATATCTCAGAGGAGGAGGCTCAACAAATCGTTTTATATTCTTTTTCTTTTCCTCACACACATGCACTGCACTCTCTACTCGAGGGCTGCGGCAGGGCTTCTCCAGAATGTGAGGTTGCTGCTAAGTTGCTTTACGCAATACGTTGAGCACACTTTAAAATTTCTGATTATGATGAACAATTTTGTTTCTCTCTTGTGCGTGGAGGTATTCATTTTGGCCACAAAGACAAAAAAGAGGCGAAGAAAAACAGCAGAAAGTATCAAATTTGTTAGCCCTTACTTAATAATAATAATAATAATTTTGAAAATAAAAAGTGAATCAGAATATAGCAATATATATTTTATACGAAAACGTTAATGCCGTGCGGATACACGAGTGGAACTGAAGCATTTTTTAAAGTTGAGAAAACTTTTTGTTTTATCTTTTTATCTTTCCCAGAAGTATCATCCCTTATGAAGGAATGGTACACACCGTCATAGTGTAAGCATTGCAGTGTGCATCAGCAGAGGAAAGCATTATTACTAGTATTATTATTATTACTCCCAGACTGCCCGCCCAACAAAATTAGATTCTTTTTACTTTCATTTCTAGACTTTTTCTACATTTTTTATCTCGGATGACGACGCTAATAATAAGGATGTACGTGTGAGACAGTAAGACTGCATCCAACTTTTTTCCTGTCTTCTTATCATTTCCAAAACTCTGTGTTTTTATACTTCTGAGTTTCATTTCCTGTTGCAACAATTTTGGCCCTATTTTGATTTTTCTTTCCTAGAATGCATTCCATTTTCTTTCTTCTATAAAAGTATACTTGGGAAAAGTGTTATTAAAATGGTCCATAACTGAAGATGCTTCTTTCACAGCCCTGCATAGATAGCGTTTTTACATGGTTTATACTTACGTAATCGTAACTTTTACATTGACGCACACCATAACAATAAGAATGAAAAGAGCGTTTTTTAAGAAATTGCGTAAAATATAATAATGAATACGAATCGGAAAAGTTCGTTTAAAGTCAAATGGATATTTTAAATTCCGGCACTTTTATTTCTTTAATTTTTGCACTACAATATACTAGTAAGATCTCACAGAAGAACCGTAACCAAACCAGACGCCGTTATCTTTTTGTTGTGCCTGTGTCTACATTTTGAATGCATTCTATTTTTAAAGATTCCTCTAAATGAAGTTCATTATTTTTTTATGAAAACGAAATGCACAGAGTATCTTACGTGACATATAATTATGAAGACAAATATTTCCAAAGTTTTTTCTTGAAAAACTCCTACTTTAATTTGTTCATATGAATTTAAAATTTACGACGGTTTTGCATTCTTGGGTTAGTTTGTTTGTACACCGCATCGATGTCCTTAGTACGTACTGCTCAGCTGCTTGTATCATCAGCCTCCCGAGCGACACGTGACTTCATACACTTATTATTTCCTATTCTCTTAAAATTTGTAAATTAACCCGATCCTCTCACTGTGCTGTGTTCAATGTTCTCCCTGTTTCGGGAAGCTAATTATCTTCTCTGCATAATGCATAAGGAGTGGCGTAAACACCCCGTTAAATAAAAATGTGTGAGTGTGAACTTTCCTCTTTTCTCTCTTTCCCTTTTCTCAAAAGCGAATAAGCAAAACAAAAAGTCGAGCGAGAGAAAAAGGTAACTAAAAATAATACTATGCATCCCTCTTCTCTTAGTTTCGTGACAAACCTATTAACCGAAAGCGATAAAGTTTATAATAAGGCTTTTGTCTAATTTTCCTCTAAATACTTAATTAGTAACTTTACACGGGCAAAAATTCTCAGGAAGAAAGTAATATTGAGAAAGGGATCATTAATAAGTGTGTAGGAGTAAAGTTTCTTGTCTTCATCTCACAATTCCATAGTCGATGTTATATAGGTAGAGGGGCATGCGATTTTCGAGAGGACTTGTGTGCACAAAATAAGAAAGGTGTTCTCTTTTCTTCTTGTTTCAGCTTTCTGCCGTGTGGCGGTACAACAAAAGTGAGAGGAGAAAGGGGCGAGAGAAGTAACGCACAAAAAGTGTTGAGACTTGAATTATAATAAACAACAAACAAGCCTCCTCCGCCTTCTTAAACAAAGCTAAAAACTTTTTTCTTCCGCTTTTTCTGCCTTTCTTTCTTCAGACTTCGCACCTCTTTAAACTTTTCCCTTTTTCAAAAAACATAAAACACATTCTTCGGCGTTGTAAGCATAATATTCAAGACGGAGTAATTGAGAACGAATTTGTTCCATAATGTAATATTTTTTGTCCGACAAAATGTGCAAACAAATTTTTGACAGAATAAAACAGCTGTTGAGTCAAGTAGTGTGTCGTAAACAGACCAACTACCCGTTGGAAAGTACGATGGAAATTATGGAGGTGCACTTTCAGAAATTATCACGAATGGTGAGTAAAAACTTAATCGACCTTTCAGAAATTCTTTCGAATGGTGAGTAAAAACTTGATCGACCTTTCAGAAATTCTTTCGTGGATTTTGCCAAATTTAACTAATTAATTAATTGACTTTGCACTGCACTTTTAACGATTA
>VYYJ01001908.1:0-25677 GCA_021029165.1 Cyphoderus albinus
TTTCGATTTTTTTACCTCAGACGTGTCACTTCCGGTTTATCACGAAATATTGGTCAAATCCATTCAAACTGGGCAGAAAACGAACCAGTGGCATCAATTACATCTCCTGAGCTGAAAATTGAAAAATCCATTTTCAGAGTTATTTTTTCGATGTCGCCCAAAAGGTGGAAAATTAGCCACTGTGCCTCGGTCCATCAGTACATTTTACTGCATTAATATGTAATATCAAGTATCACTTATTAATATTTAACTTGGATGCATCGAGCTAATTAACTCACTCACATACTCCACATATCCTGGAAATACAAATCTCTCCATTTTTCCAGTTCAGCCTCACTGGAATGAAAGTTGATTTAAATATGTTTCATTTTTTTAACATTTTCTTTTTTCTCTATTTTACTCCTCCAGTAGCTTATTTATGTAGGGAGGTAAGTTAATTGCAATGAAAACATAATGACAGTGATAATAATAATAATCTTAACAAATGACTTTCAACTGTCGTCTAGTGTAAACAAATATTTTATCTGCTTTGCATAATACAATATAATAATTATTATTGATTGTGTTTTGATGAGATTAACTATGTGTACTAATATGTGCGTAACATATTGATTTTTTCCTGGACACGTTTTTCTGGTGCTGTTGAAGAAGTCTACTGACAATTCGGAGCTGCTTGATTTATTTAAATATTTTCTACTGTTTGATTTAAAAATTTACTCTCAATCGACAATTTTAAATACATTGTAGGCTACGAAAGTAATATGAAATGTATTGGGGGAATTGTGTTTTGGATTGTTAATTAATACCTCTAAAAGGACTAAATAAAAGGTTTGATCTAGTTCAGCGATTTGAGCTGATTTGAAGCCAGAGCCTAGAAAGAAATTTTTATTGAGAATGGAGGAGGACGCGTTCCAGTTGTTTTGAAGAAAACCAGTTCAGTTTTAGTTCGTTCTCTTTAACGCCACGCCAACAAATAGTTATCAAATTGGAGGATCGCTGCTGCATTTGCATTTCATGAGGTGAAGGTGAAAAATGAGTAAAAAGACAGCTAAAGGAAAAGGCAGCAAACGTATAGTAAAACGGCAACAGCGAACAATGTGAACGGGAATAAAATAATAAAACTAATAAAAGCTTTGATTAATAATAAAGACAATCGATTCCAATTTCGACTGAATTCAACCCAGTTTTTTCCTTCGAGCGTTAATTATCGTCAATTATGGAAAGCAAGTAAAAATACCACGTTGTCATTGTCAATTTCAACATTTCATTTCATTAGCAAAAATGATTTTTCTGACCTCTTGACCAGAAAAGCAAAATTAACTAAACCAAAATTGCTCAATTGTCAATAACTAACTATTTAATTTCATAAATACTAACTTAGGCTAACTTTCTATTTATTGAGAATTCAAATTTTATAACATTTTTAGGCAAACGCAAGACTCGACTATCCAGGCCCACATCCACCTACAGTAAAGTATCGAGTAGGTCGAGGCACTCCAAATTTAGACCACTTTCCTTAAGTTCTTTCCTCGTTCTCTCCACCCGGCACACACTTTTACTTTATCTACTTTCTTCTTCGTCCTTTCGACTTGCCTCACTTTCATTATTGCTTGGTGCATGTGTTTGAAGCAAACTTCCTTCTTTAAATATTGATGAATTTTTACTGCAAAATTATTTATCTTTAGGTATTGATTAACCACGTAGTGTTTCGGGTACAATTTACATACGTGCTTCATGTAATGCATTCATCATGCCCGTTCGACGTGTGCTTTTACTTTCGTAAATGTCATCAAAGGCTAAAATCGGGCACACTTTAATTAACTCTTTTCTTTTAGCCAAATTGACTCTTACATTACGACATTTATTTTCTTTCCAAGTTTCCAGGTTTCTCGCTTAAAATGAAAGAGCAAAATGCGTCGGAAGCAGGTTTCTGTTCCGGCAGACTCGTGCATATTATACAATATGTTACGTGGGCAGGATTCCATGACACATGCCAGAAAGGTGAAAGTAAAACAAAAGGAAAAGTAAATGAGTTTAGGTAACAAATAAATGGCCACGACGAGAAGCATACATAACACAACAAGCTAAGTAAAAACCGTCTCTCTGTCAAGTGGGCCAGTTAAACTACATAAGCTCAGTCTCCTTGAAAAACAAAGTAGCCAGTGGGTAGCCAGCCACACTTTGCCTCTCCAGCCAAATCAACCCACACAGCCAACAAATCCGTATTTCCATACGGACGATTTTTCCACACAAGGCGGAGGAGGATTTATTTTTATTTTTTTGCAAATTGTAAAGAAAACAAATACTAATTTAAACGGAACGGAAATAAATGCCAAGCACAATTAAGTAAGACACTCAATGATCACGTGACGTCATTTGTTATTTCATACTATTATTGTACTATTTACCACCTACATACCTTATGCATATCAATTTTTTACTCTGACAAAAAAATGAAAGGCAAAGCAACGATTGGTCAGAGGCAGATAACTGTTTGCTTATTATTGCTACATTAATAAAAGCTGTGGCAAGGTAATACACAGTTGAACATGCAGCAGCAAAATTAGCTGGGTAATGAAATTGCTAACACTAAATAAAATAGGATATAAAAATATGCTAATTCCCCAAGAGATGCGCAAGCAGAGACATAAAAAGACACCAAATGAGCCATTACTCCGCATTATCGTTTTTCCCTTTCGCTTCCTAATGCAACACAAAATGGAAAGGAAAAACATCTCGGATATAAATTATAATATCTCCATCATAATTACAATCCCCTTTCCTCATATCACCCTCATCATGTTGGTTTACGATTACCTCCCCTTGAGAAAAAATTGGCGCATCGTTTTTTCCCTGAGCTGATCTGTGCATGTGTACTGCGTCTACAAATTTGAGTCTACAAAATGTTACCGTGGACAATTGGTTTTAAGAAGGGTTCTACTCAAAGTACTACAACTGAAAAAAAATATTGTGCAAATGTTTAACCAATTCCACCAATGAATCTGTCAAGATTTCTCAAAATCTTCTTTAGAAAAGGAATAAATCCAATGGAGCGTAAAGGCTCTTAAAAACGTTTTTTAATAAAACGCCGGAGAAAATGGAGACCACCTGCGTAAATAATCTACGCGGAAGAAAAAAACAAAAAAATGCATAAAATTTTATCGTTTTTCTCTCCTGCATCATAACATCACCGACTGCCAAATTAAATTAGCTGCGGCAGTGTATGTATTTAAGTACATGTCACCGCCTTGTTTGATGCACATGTTGTGTTATTTTATGTATACTCGTAAAATTACCCTATGAGTTAAATACCATTGGAATTCCAAACCATGTCAAGTGAAATTTCGACGCTAATGTATGTAAGGTAGGTTAAATTTATGCTACTAGTTCACATCACACACATAAAAACAAAGACGGTTCTGGGTTTAAGTTTGACATTTAACCAAAGTCAACACATTGTTTAACGTACTCTTTTCACACCACGCATAAATAGCACAGCAACAGCGACAAAATTTTAATTTAAGTAAATTTTATTCTTGATTTATTTTTTATTAATGGTGACACTTGTCAATAAAACATTGAAATATTTTTAGGTACTTAAAAGCAGATCAGATTTATTCAGCTTCACTCACACTTTCATCACTCATTCAGAATTAGGATTTGTCATGTATGTAAAATATCAATCAGCAAGGGAAACTTTAATTGCATTGGGTCGGGTTACAGGACAACATTTAATAAATGCAAACATAGACTAAAACTTGTAATTAAAGAGTGTCACACGTATTTATTTATATGAAGCAAATGAAAAGTGATTTGATAAGATTTACTTTTTATGCTTCATTTTCATTGTTTACGTTCTACGAACAAGGTTTTCTTCAGTTCGAGAAAGACAAATAAACAAGTTTGTACTTTACTGGATAGATTCATAAAATGAATGAATGAATGAATGAAATACTCACCTTTCCAGTTGTCCACAAGTTGGGATGGATCTTGGCTAACGAACGATAATCACAGCAACACTTATCAACAAGTATTAAATCAAGTAAATACACAATGAATTATCAAGTCACTTGTTGTTGCAAGGTTAGTGAAAAGGTCAGCTCAACTTTCTTCGTCAAATGCAATGAAATTAAACGACTTTTCTCTTTCCCATTAGCATGCAAATTTTGCACGGATCACTTTACATTTAGATCATTTTATTGCTTTCTTTTTTACTTTTTACTCACTTCCGGATATAAAATATTTTCCAGTGTTTCCTAGTTCGATTTTTTTGGGTGAATACTATTGATAATAATTAAGTAGTATTTCACAGTAAAGAAAGCCTCCAAAGAACCAGGAGAACTCTGAAGGGAAAGATGAGTCGCTGTTTATTATTAATACTTTGATTTGATTGCCGTACAAGTTATTACGATGCTTGTAGATGAAGATAATGATGAGATGAGACAAGACGGGAGTCGAATCAGTCGCAGTCGCTAGTCGTCATCAGCGCAAAAACCTCCTGCTCATCTTCCCTTTCCTTTTTTCCCTTGGCTTTTTTTATCTCGTTTGTAGTTTGGTAATGCTACCAACAGACTTACAAACAGAAACACTAACGCTAACGCTGCCGCTGCTGCTTCATTTCATCACATCACATCATCATGAATATGATTCCATTTATTTATATTTATTTTCGCAATGCACCTCGTTCTCGTTCCGTTCTTACTGAGAGCTCTTTCAAATTCCTCTTTGCTTGAGATGTGTCTAAGTAAAAATCTAATTGCGAAAATGAAAATGCATAAATACAATACAATGTTTTTAGAAGTGGTCCACACTCGTAGGCAGCGTACATAAAGCAAGAGAACGTAAGAAGACGACAATGTAATAATACATAGTAACTCTGATAGTTACAGATAGTTTACAAGTCAGTAAAGATCACAACATCCTCAAATCTTTCCTTTTCACGCTCCTCCATTCACTTGCAGATTGTTGCACTTTCTTGCACTCTGTCGCTGGCACACACCAAATATTCAGCAGAATAAATTTTGCAAGGTTCCTTTTTTAGAGACGCCACAGGCCAGGACACGGTGAACAAAAATTGTTTTGCAATGCGAGTACATGCAAAAAACAATGAAATGAAATGAAATCAATGTAAATGTAATGAAATGTGTTCACAGACAAATAACACACACTTTTCGAATGTCAGTATGCAGAATGTTATTTTTTTATTCAAGTAATTGCCACTAATGTCATTGTTTGTATTTGTTTCTTGTCCACCTTAGTCAAGCGTTTCTAAATTGTCGTCACTTGCTTTCTTTTCCTTTAAATGTCAGTTAGACTTTCTTTGATCAGAAAAATCTCCCTCTAAATACTTTATTGCTTAACTTGATGAAATTTTCACCGAGATAGAGAGACACTTGAGAAAGTGTAGATTTTAAAAGTAAGTTGCAGCAGTAGTGGAACAACATGCCCAGTCATTCATATTTTCGTGGATTTGGGTAAAAATGTGATGTGATATTTTTGTTATTTCTCTTCGTTTTCTTCTTGCTGTTTGTGTTACCTTGTTGTAGAATTCAAGTACTCTGTCTGTAAATGCATGGATGGATGGATGGAAGGAAATGAGGCAAAGGCTTCAAATAAATGCAGAGCGAATTGTAAAGTACCAAAGTAAAATTAAAGCAGATGAAGATGAAATGAGACAAGAGCAAGGGCAGAGGAGGCGACGGAGAACAAGGTGTACTTTTTTCTTCTTGCAACATTTCCATTTTTTATTATTATATTGTAGCTTTATAGAAGAAAGAAAGAAAGAGCAACACACAGCGACCACGAAATAATGATAAAAGGAGAGCGAGTGTGTACTTTTACATAGGAGTTTCACGTTCCATATTTTCCATTTTGGAGGAATCTGTCAGAAAAGAAGGGACAAGAAAATACATTGTGAATTTTGCTCCTTGTGCATTTGCTATGCTCTCGTATTTAATAGAACTCGTTTTATTGCGCTCATGAGTCCGTGAGTTTGAGATCCGTGCACGGAGCACACAGGAGGACAAACATGAACAAATCAACGTACCTACTTTTGCATGTAATGTAAAAGCAACTTTATTGACTATACTACATACAAAGTTGCACGGAGAAGCATGCAGCCCAACTTCAAAGTTGAGGGAAAACGCGTTTTACTTTGCATGAATTTAGTTTCATGGTGGAAAGGAAAAAAGTGAAAGAAAACAGGAGAAGGCCGCTTCTTGCTTTGTAAGTAAAGTATCTAGCAAGTTTGTAAACCTTAGTTACAAAATTACCTGCGCTATAAAGGTAAAGTTTTTTCTCTGAAAAAAAGGGAAACATTTCTGTGGAAACATGATGTGAAGAAGGAGAATTTTTTGAGATAATCCCTGATATTATTATGCATCAAGCAATATTCAGGCCGCTTGTTAGTATTGGTATTGCGAGTGAGTGAAATGACATGAAATGAAAAGCAAAGGCTGCATGGGTATGGAGTATGGAATATTATGTAGAAAAGAGGAGGCGTTTCAGACGAAACAAAGCTACATAGAGCCACATGGCCACATTATTACAGATGCTTAACAAAGTGTTCAGGGATTGTTAAATCTACGTGTGTATGAAATGAAATGTATAGCATAAGATAAGAAATACCGTCGGCTTAGTATTATTATTACTTACGGACGGACAATTTTGGAGTTTTAGCTTTAGTAGCTCAGTTCAGCTCAGCCCCCGGTCCATCTCGGTTCACTTGGCTTTATTCAAAAGCACATATAAGAAGATGGCGTTGTGTTGCGTTATTTGGTTGGCGATGTGATGGATATTTTATAGAACCTCTTTTCTTCTGCTCACTTAGAAATAGTACGCTTCTTTTGTAAAGTTGATTGCATTGCGGTTCGTGTTGGGTCGCTGGCAATAGTATCACGTCAAATCATATCACAGGATATATTATTATTATTTAGCATTGTTGTAGATGGCGGAGTAGATAGATTTGTCGTCGTCGTCGCTCCTTTCCTTTCTTAACATCATAGCTTATTTCATTTTCAGTACAAAAGCTCTAAAACCTGGAGGTTTTGGAGCTCGGCTCTGCTCAGGTGAAAAATTTCCTCTTAAATAGAAAACGTACGTTGCCTACTCTGAACTGAGTAGTTGCATTACGATTTACTTGAAGCTTGTAAGATGGACGCTCCGATGCTAAACGTTTGTTCCGTAGTATTTTGTTATTAATGAAAACATAATGAACAAGTCTGAGCCGAGCTGGGCTGGGATGATTTTGGGGAAATGTAAGACAAATAATTTGTTTCTGGCCTGAGTTTGAATGCTCGCTACGCCTCTCGTCGCATAATTATGCAAGAAAAAAAAAGTTTGGAAATGGAAATGAATAAAAGTATTTTTGTAAAGGGTTCTATGAAAAAGTGAAATTGGCTATTAACAAGTTTTATAGTCGCAGAGGGACGCGCGCAGCCCAACGGCAGCTTAAGTATTACAGTTTGTACAGATGTGCAGATTGATGTTCGAATGCTCATTTTTATATTGCCTAAGTGACGCTTCCTATGGTTATTTAAGCTACATGATCGCCTGTATTGCAATTTTCAACGCAACAATGACAATGACAATGATTGGTGTTGCTTGTGTGAGTTGAATGAAACCCAATGCACATTTCTCTTGATTGCAATTGCATCACAGAAGCTTTGATAGATACATATTATTACCAAAGAGTAAAAAAATTGCATAGGTCGGTAACTCCCTTAGGTATATTTAGATAGGAGCAACAAGAGTGAATGGATGTAGACAGACGAGAGAAAACGAAGCAACCACGACACAACGACACGAAAATTTTCCCCGAAGCTGTGCTATCGTAATAGTTTAGATTGTAATGTATATGTAGGGATGTGCACGTTAACATGGGATTTTTTATTGCATTTGCAAAAATTAAAAAATGTAGGTACATTACCTTTTCGCTGCGGAGCTACGTCTTGAGCTTGGCTTGGGTCTTGCAAAAGAAGAGTCAACCCGACAATTACGAGCAAAAAGCTGAGAGAAAAGCATTTGAATCCTGGTCTGCACCCTGATTTTCGCCATAGAGTCTGCGCTGCGCTGCGTACGCTGTTACTACTATTTGCCGGGGACGTTCCACTCAGTCACTAGACGTTCATGCTCCACTTCATTTTTGCATTTTTTAAATATTTAAACAATGGGATTAAGAATGATGAGAGATGAGTTTCTCGAGGAGGACAGGGCAGAGACTCCGCTTCGAGTACTTTCTTTTTCCCATGTAGTCTGCAATGTTCATGCGGACGGAGCAATAAAACATAAAAATGGCGTCATTCTGCTTTTTTCATGCCAAACAGATACAACAGCTAAAAACTTTATTGTCTTCATTTATCGCTCATACACCATTCTCAGGATTTAAAATATATCATCAAACCATTAATATGTGTATGTATTACAAGTATTTATTTAGATTTATTCAGATGCGGAGGCTAAACGCTTAAAATCTAGGGACGCCTCCTTCCCCTTGCATTCCCAGGTTCCCTTGAAGCCAGTCTCGTCGAAGTCGAAGTGAGAGCGAACCTCAAATTTCTCAAATTTCATATTTCGCTGTGCCCTGTGTCCTTTCAGGTTAACCGTGGTTTTCACCTTGCGCCCGTCCACCATCTCCATCATGAACTCCTCTCCAAGTACGAAATTGTAGCTGAAGTTCTTCTTCCGAGATGTGAATTTCACACCCCATTCACCTTCCTCGGCTCCCTTCGATATCTGGATGACAATTGTCTTCAGACCCTTCATGACCTCAATGTTCTCCTCAGTGAATTCTGGCAGTGGATCAAATGATGAAAGTACCTTTACCACCTCCATTTTGACCGTTTAATCTAAATATGTATTTAGGTAGGTATTGCAATTCGTAATTAGATCGCACTTACCCATAGCCATGAGAACCGAGCTGAATTCGTCGTTGTCAGGATCCGTGGCCAACTCGTATCGCCCCTGCATTGGTTTTTGAGGGTCAAAATGAACACTTTTGGATGATCCTGGTTTTTCCTTCTCGTCTTCCTCTTCACCCCCGGCTAGAACAATTCAGCATTTTCATTTCACCATTAGTTACTTTTTAAAATAAAAAAAAACTTAAAACACAAACCACCACCAATTTTAATGTTCGATTTATGTACCTGACACGTTCACAGCCAAAAGTGCAATGGTCACAAAGAATAGAAAAAGCACTTTCACCATCTTCGATTTTTATTGGTCTCGGGTTTCAAAGGAAAGAACCGAAAAAGTTTTTTATTTCGTAGCTAGACACTCGGGTTAAATCTTAAAGACAGACTTGTTACTTCTCTGACGTTCAATCGATTAATGTTGTTACATCAGCCAGACGAACCCAAAGTTAAACTATAAAATTGATGTAATTGTTCACCTTGGTTGCGAAATGGTATGCAGAGGTCATAAAAATTCCGTCGGTTTCTTTTACTTTTGAGCACGTACGTGCGAGTTGCGGTTATTCGGCTAATTACTGTGCCGCTTCAATAAATGCGGTGAATGTGTCACCTACAAAGGTTGAAGGTAATAAAATACGCATCAATCCAATATGTAACATTTAACAAAAAGATTTTATTTCAAGTGAAATCAACTGCAGACGCACACACGCAAGAAGAGAAATATTTTACATTTTGTCACGTACGTACAGACGTAAGTACGTAATGTACCAACTACAAGTAGGTAAGTACAGTGAGTTAACGAAACACTTCGGATTATTAATGAGCTTATTAAGCACGGTTCAAACAATTAATTAGTCAAAGAATGACATAAAATTATACTGAAACAAAATTTAACACCTGGTTAATTCCTCACAGAAATCAAAATAGTAACACTTAGCAATCAGTGTGATAATGATACTCATAAATGATTTAGTCAGGCATCTCCATGTCAATGATCACCCTTTCCTGAAGAACAAGACCGTCCATGTTTGACTCCAGCATCCTGAAAACCCCAAACGCACACAAATAATTTAATTTAAAAAATAATTGAATTAATAGCAGATTTTTTACTAATGTTAATTCGTTTTGTACAACTCACTCCTCTTCCATTTTTGACAATCTTGGTTCTGCTCTGTTCTTCCTGTTACTGTATTGTTTTAATGACTCCCTGTCAAGATTCCTTCCGCGACCGCGATCTCGCTGGAGTCTCCTTCTGGTTCGGCATACTCTTTTCTTAATCACAAGGCCATGACACTTATTTAAAGACCTTGTAGACCTCTCAGTCTTTGTACCTTCCGCAAACCTCACGACTTTCCTTGTTCGCGATCTGGACCTCCTTTTCGTCCCAACCTCCACACGTTTCTTCTCCCTCCACCTCCAAATACTTTCCTTTTCGTCAGCGCCCTCAGCGAAGGTGTTGGCGCCGTTCGAGCATTGATTATTTGGTCCCTGAACTAATGAGGCGCTAGTGCCAGCCTGCTCAATGCTGTTATCACAAACCCCTTGATTTTTGCTCTCCATTTTTCCTGAAAAATGAAGCAAAAAAACGTCTAATTAACTGCCTAATTTAGCGAGTCCCGACAATTAAAAAGAAGTATTTAAACAGTTTACAAATCAAAATCAAAATTTACTTACTTAATGGCTCAAAGGTTTTTACTTGCTTGGTTGAACAGAAAATGGAGTTCGGTTTAAAAAACTGGTCAGGCATGAAAGACTTTTGGATGGAGACTGTTACATTTATTTAAATAATTCAGGACTTCCATTGAAAACTAAATTAATGACTTCTTGGATTTGCCTACTCAATAAATAGCCTCTAAGTTGTTGAAAAGCTAAGGCATAAGGACACAGCTACATTGATACGAAGATGTCCCCGCAGCTCAGGGTATTAAATATTGACTATTAAATTTTTATGGGCTTTTCTTCCATTGCATTATCTATTCCTAATATTTCTAAGTAGTGCCTTTTTATGAATCGAAAGGATTATGGAACAATACTTTGATAGACTTCGAAGACCGAAACAATTTTTCAGTTCAAGTTTACAACTTAAGACGAAAATGATGCCATGCAATCACTTTATGATTATTGATTCCAATTCCTCATGTAATTGGACAACGCAGTAATAATGAATAAGATGAGTGAAAAGCTTTATTGGGTGCGACCAGAGGAGTCACTCATGAAATTTAACTATTTTAAGTATGTCGTTTAAATATCACCCAATAGTAATGTACATCCGGTGATTTTTCATTTCGAAGTTGGAGATTATGCCTGCGCCTATGACTTATAAAAAGTTGGCAAACTAAGAAAGGCGCCATTAAATGAAATGAAGGATGCAAAATAATGTGCACATGTTTACGAAATACAGGATATTCTTTTATTCACTATTCACTGGAGTTAACAATAATAACTGTACAATGATTTCTACGGACTAATTGTTCAATTGACAGAGTAAATACGTATGAATTACTTAATTATAATTGTAATAATATAATGTAGTAAGTGTAACAAGAGGACCTTTCCCGTCTCATTTCATAGTCCACAGTCCCCAACGCCTTTAATTAATTAAACATGCGTCGAGATTCTTTCCTGCCCGCCTCTCTTCACCCCGAAAAAATTACTCAAAACAAGAAAACATGCCAAGACAATGACACGAGAGTTATTTATTAATTACATATATACTTTAAAAAGGTTTGGTTTACCGTTTTATTACCGCGATACCCGTTAATTTAGTTTCTTCTTACCACCTAACTATGTACAGCCTCAGTAATTTAAATGGTTATCTAGAGCATGTATGCATATGATTGATTAAATGTAATTAGCTTAAAATTGATTTTTGTTCAACCTGCAGTTCAATACCGGATTTACACATTTCATCAATTGTTTCTCTCAAGGTCATGCGATAGTAGTTGGGGTTGGGAGCATCATTTTTAGGAGAGGATTTAATGTTTACTGGAATAAATACATCAGTTAACTTTTAATTACATAATTTGTAATAGTAATAATTACATTGACCATATCGAGTTGCTCATTTACATTTTTATTTCTCTAATTTCTACATATCCACAGTTTACATTTCATTAATTACCAATTAAATTAGCTATACTAGATGTAGATGTATATTCTAATGTTATGTAGGATGTAAATTTTTGCAAATTTAGCACACAAATGGTCGTATGAACCGTTTCATTTTTTTGTAGCAGGCATCATTAATTCGTAAACTAAACTTAATATGTGTACATTGTAAGTAAGGTAGCATTGAATTTTGAAAACGAAAATCAGTTTGATTAAATTGGTATGGTAATTAACAGTCAAACTGCTTTCGTCGTGACACAGAATGTTTTTACTTTCACGAATTACCTTTATTACTCTTCATTCGACTATGTTTAATTAACCAAAATTCAACTGATTTTAACTATTTTTTGTTTGAAAACCTCAAAAGCGTTTACAATGACATTGACATTTTTAATGCTGATGCAAATTCGGACAGGGAAATCCGTCACAGACTCTAAATATTTTCTATTAGTATTTCACGGTTAAAACTTAGGTTTTCTGTGACGGTTTTGACTTTTGAGTTTGTTTCCAAAAATGACAACGTTTCTCGGTGAAAACGAATCATTAACAAATACACATAATAGAGAAGTTAACGTTTCTCTTTAAAATACGTACTTATGAAATATAAAAGATTGGCAGTGATTCGTAGCATACGTATCTGTTTCATTAACGCAGTTAATTAACATTTTCCATACATTCACATAATGAAAAAATTGACATTTTTAGAACTGAATCTTAACTTTTTGTATTGTCGACAAAGAAAAATAATACTTATTTTAAATTCAAAGGTTAATTAAAGATTTCGGGACAGACAAACACGCACACGAGTTTTGTTGTAATTTGCACATTATGCGCAATAAGTAAGAGCGAGGAAGTTTCTGTCATTTCTTGTCATTTTTAATTTAGCTTTGTTGGATATGAATTGTATTTATTTTATAATGGCAATGTTTACTATAAAACGATTCATGATCAGTTTACTTTTAGGTATTTAACTACCTTAATTAAGTATTTAATATACATTTACCTACAAATAGGAGATTCACTCTTGCTGCCTATACAAACATACATACATAATAATTAAAGCTTTTCATTCACGTATTTTTACAAAGTATGTAAATATGCAAATATTGATGAAAATCGCTAATTCTACGATTACCTTATGTTACTCAATATGGGTATCAATTATCAAGTAATTAATTTAAATTAGATTAGATTAAGAGAGATAATTAATATTAATAAACTTTTCAAGGATAACAACGACTCGCTTTCGGTATGTTAACCATCCCGCGATAAATAGTTTTAAGTCTCTCCGAAATTCATAAGCTTCGTTTCAATCTGAACATTCAAATCTGAAATCTCGACAAAATGTGAAAAAAGTTGAATAGCGGAGTAATTAAAAATTAATATTTGAAGGTCCGCGTTCCTATACTATACCTTACAATACAAATCTTTCTTATTACTCGTGTCCGTTACTTACAGTTACATGCTTTACCGTTACCGTTACTGTTACATGAAACAACCTCTATACAAACAAGACTTTATTTTTCATCAAGAGTCAGTCTTTCATTCCAAGAATCTTTCACGTAATGTTTAATACAGTTTCAGTATCCAATTGTAATACACTTTTTTCTTCATTTCTAAAACCTAAAAATCTAGCCCGTCCGTTGCGTTTCAATTGCAATTCAGTGAAATACAAAACCTACGTTACATTACGATTATCAACATTCTGAGTAAATATATTTATTTATTACTTTCTTCAATCTAAAGTCAGAACCTTCCGTTACAAAAAAAAATGTTTCTCAGTCCACTTGCTTTCCCGTTTCCTTCTCCGAAGCTTATGTTTATTAATGTATGCATTTATGTAATCTGTCATTATTTTCTTCTCGTTTCATTCAGCTCGTTGCAGCCTTAAGAAACTAAGCCTTATCTACCTATCCTACTTGTTTCATACATACCTACAAATCTACCTACTTAAATAATTATCTACTTAATTTATGCGTTTACAACTGGAGAGTTCCAATCATGCAATCATCTATTCAATTCTTCATTTTCATGCAATACTGCAAGTTTCAGTACGAATCATTGTGAATAAAGACAAACTACGTAGGTAAGAAAAATGTGTCGGCTCTGTGGATTTCATTCAAGGATTTTTTACATGCAATCCAGCTAATGAAATTCTTAATTGGTATTTATTAATTATGCAAATGATAAATGATATGAATGAACGAAGCTCAGGATGACATGAGAGAATTAGGTGAAAGCTGGTGTTGTTCATGTTCACATGTTAAAATGGAAGAAATTTAAATGCAAGCAAAAAAGAAAAAAATAAAGAAAAGAAACGACTGCCATAGCGAAAGCGGTTCAGTTTTTTTCTGTTTTGTATTATTATTATTATTGTAGATTTTCTCGTGTGTTTCCATATCATATTACTAGATCATATTTATGTTAATTAATAGGCAGCAAATTACCTACACTTGTTCACTTAATTACATGTATAATAACAACACAACAAATATAACAAACAAACCAGAATCTGTTAAATTTCATAGTTCGTGGTCAGTTACTTATTACAAACACAACTCGAGAATCGAGAATTTTCATTGGATATTTTACTCAATCACGAACGACATTTGCACAAAAATGCAAAAGACAGCAACACAACGGAAAGTACAAAGCTACATTTAAAAAGTTTACAAAAACTGACATGAAAAGATTTCAGAATAAAAACAATAAATACTACACATGCGTTAATAAAGCTCATGGTAAACGTGTAATTAAATTAAGAAATTCCGATTCAATTATAATTCCACTAGAGGTCACTCCCAGTTCACACATTTTCAAGTTTTACTCATTGTATACGTATAAATATTCAAGTGTAAAGTCGAATCAATAATTAAAAATATCCCTGGAAAACCATTTACCAGACACACAGACCATTCTCTCTCTAGATCTTAGACATAAATAGCTACTAATTAATGTAACAGTTAGCATTTCAACAGTTTGCTTTTATATAACTATGAAAAAGTCACTCTCTGGAGTCAGACAGGGTATCTTTTTCTTTCTTATTTCCATCTTGTTTATTCTCGTGGTTAAATACTTTTTAAGTGTGTTGATTGATTCATGATTAATGATGAATAATTAATGATTTTAATGAGATGAGTGAAGTGGCGTTATTAATTTCCCTTTAGTTGGTAATTTTATCAATATTTTTTGTATCATTAATTCATTTTTTTGGTAATTGTAATGTAGTATTTCATTTCCCAAGTGATGATGAAATTTAAAGAAAAATTTTTCCGTCCGTCCATTTTTGTCGTGAATTACTTGAAGAACACACCGTGTGGCCATTTTTTTCTCTTGTAGTAAAAAACTCCGTTTCAAAATAAGAATAAAATTTCCTTAGAAAAAAACTTTTTTCCAGTTAGACATTCACTCAAACAAACTCAATTTTATGTTAAATTCATTTTTTCAAATGTTTTCATCCGTTAACGTTAAAACACACATTCATGAAACAAAATGATTCTGTGTATTGTCCTATCTCATTATATTAGAATTCCATTTATTTTTTAAGAAGAGTAATTTTAACTTCAAGTCATTATTAATGTATGTGAATTTAAAGTGGTAGCTACTCATATGTGGCAATTTTTTTGTAGGTATGTAAATTAAAAGTCAGTAAAAACTGGCTCTCAAAAATTTATTTTGAATCAATAAACTGAAGTTATTTTTTTTTTAAAATCAATTCTCTTTCTTCGAATGTGACTGCCTTTGATTTTGCTGCTGCTATTAATGTCTGTGGATTGATTGATTGGTTTTTAATTATTAAAAATAAGATTGCATGTAGTAAGCTAATGTGATGTTAAATTAAGTAATCACTAATATGTAAAACTGGTTAAAGCATTCAAGCTCCTTCTTCCCCTTCATTTTTCAGTTCCATGTACTATTAATGTGGTAAGCCTATGTGTACTACTGTGAATAAAAATACTAAATCTTTCTAGTGATGGTGGTAAGTAAACGAAAAGTATATATTTCAATTTGAAGTAGCAGCCATACTAATAAAACCATAACTAATCGTTTTCAGTATTCAATTAGTCGATTTCTGATAATGATGAAAGTGTGCCTACTGTGTCTAGCTACATACATTTATGCTATGCGACTACTCAATTTAATCACGTGGTTGGGTACTTTGCTCACATTTCTCCACACACACATCACACACCTACCTAAATGTAAATGGTTCAGCTTGGCAGGGTCGAAAATTAAATAAATGCTATAATGTACAGTACCGAGCTCCACTAATTAATCGCCATTTCTCTCTCGCGCGTTCTACCTAGTAAAGTAACTAATGTATCTTCATGTTATCAAAATAGTCTTAGTAAGTCACACATTATTTAAAAAATGAATTATCTCTGTGTTTCACTAGAATCATGTAGTCATATCATTCACCATTCGTAGCGTAGCATAGCATCCGCCCGTTTCTCCAGTCTCCATCATTCCATTCATTCAACTAATTAATTGTAGGTTAATTCAATTAATTCTCCCATGTAAATTCAATCAGCAACAGTCAACTTTTCGTTCGCTAAATGTATGTATATACTTGTAACTTACTTTTAATTTATGCTAATTGTGTTATTTAACTAGATTATTATTATTTATTAATATTTAGCTATTAATATAATAATAATAATTGTAGTTATTAGGTAATTAATGATAAGAATACGACGCCTTTTTACACTACTTTGCTACAGATTTTCTTTTAGCATTAATTTTATTTTCAATAAAACTTTTATTCTTATTTTAGCAGCTTTTTAAAGACTCCTTTCTCCAACACATACAAAAAATGCTACACTCTCAATCAGACAACAAAATTAAAACTAGAGTTAATCTTAACCATAGTTAATAGTAATGATAATAATTGTATTTCAAAATTTTCTTATCACTAATTAATGATTTTCCATATTTATTAAATCTAGCGTTCCTTTTAGGGGTGCATCTTCATTAATACTTAATTTTTTACTCATAATCATTTCATTAAATTTTCATTACTGTTTGAAATTTACCATCGTCTTAACGGCTACGTTTCTATAGTCGATTTTCATCTGATTTCTATAATTATTTAAAATACAAAAATGATTGCCACGAAGTTACTCTAGAAATAGGTTCAATTCACCGGACACGCTCTCGTCATATTTTTAAAGTATCTGAGCACGAAACTTCATCACCGTTACCACCGTGTCCATACAAAACACCTACGAAATATACAAAACAAAACACTTTTTATGCAACTAATTACAATTGATACACCGCTAGTTTCATTTAATTACTACTACTAACTTTACTTAAATCTGCAGAGAGCAACACAACGAAATCAAACATTGTCATTTGCTCCAAAAAAAGTCATATTGAAAAAGAAAAGATTAAGACTAAATTTAACTCCTAAACATCAAGTAATTAATTACAAAGTTATACATTTTTGTTTTTAATAATTACATATGTATAATAATATAACAACAATAATTAATTAATTTAATCAATTAATTAATTAATAATAGCTGCCTTTATACAATTTTTTTGCAAGGCAAATGTCTCGCTTTCTCTCTCTTATTTATTCACTACACCACATTTCCTACAGTGAGTAGCAAACTGCAAAAAACGGGACTGGTAGAATATTTACTTAACCATCTAGATAATTAATTACCATTGTTATGTATTGTATTATAACAGTTTTATTTTACAGTAGTTTTCAACGATGATTAATTAATAACTAAAACAGTCGTTTGTTTTGAAGACCAGCATTTGAAAAGCAAAACTGAGAGAAAGATGTTGCAAGTGAAAGTTGAGTTTGCAGTGAATTTTTAAGTGAATGTAAGTTAATTATGTACAATTAAAACCTTGCAAAATCTAGTATGAAATATGTATTTCCCTAAAACTATCTCACAATTATTGAATTACGTACTTCATTTTTATTTTACTTTGTAGAAAAAAAGCTCCAAGTTGTGTTTTCTCTGTTTTTCATACAGTTTCATACGTCATGTCACGCCACACCACGCACTCACTTTATGCCTAAGTAAGTTAATTAATTAAGTATCTCTATTCCGGTGTACGTCAGCACTAAATCAATTTTGAACCACGCAATAAAATTTATTTACTTATTTAATTCATAGAAAGAGGAACTTTGTAATGATAATCTTTCAAAAAAATGTTGACCAGGTTAGTTAAAATATATTTATAAGCTACTTAAAAGGAGAGAGAGACAAGTGAAGTGATAATTTCCCTGTGTTTACTGATTAAATTAAATTAAATATGTATTAAAAAGCGTGGATAAAAAACAACGGTTCTTGTATTCGGATTAAAACTTGAGACCCATTTTTACGTATTTCCAAAAGCATAATTTTTGGAAGGGAAATCGGTGAAAGTAGGAGGAAGCAAGCAGCAGACAGAGGCCAACCTACGTACCTTTTTACTTTTACTTTTTTCCAAACAGTCACAGCAGAATATTTTAAAGTTGCTTGGTAAATATTTGTAAATACTATTCATTTCAGTTAAGTAAGTTACTAGGAATTCATCATCATATTTTATGTACGTAGGTAATATAATATCGCAAATATTCTCGTTCATTTAGTCTAGCTTAAACTCATGTTCAAATTATTCCCTATGCTAAAGTAAATACTCTCTAAGTAATTCGATATTTTTTAAATCCATGCACAACAATCCGCAATCACACGATAATGAATGAATGAATGAATGAAAATGAATTGTCTATCTAATTATGCAGTTTTAAAGATTTCTACTACATATGTAAATACGTGTGTTGTATGTACACAGCTGTTAAATACAGCAATTATCTTGGTTTACGCCAATAATTAGCTTAGAGATAGATTATGTAAACCTTTCTTTTACTTTCACCACACAGTTTTCCGCGAGTCTTCTCTTGATTTAAGAATGTTTGACGACAATAACGCCGGGTCGCTGCTGAATGTGGAACTGTGAAATGGTCGTTTGTTGCGGATGCTGTGGTTGTTGCTGGTGTGCAGCGATGACCTGATGATGATGGTGATGCTGCTGTTGCTGTTGGTGGTGATGATGGTGTGGTGCAGGTGATGGACTTCTGGAGGAGATTACGGGACGATACTCGAGGTTGATTGGTTGCTCGTCCACCTCATTCGAGCGAGCGAGTCGATTGAGAACATGGTGCTTAAGGGAGGTGACCGTGGTTGAGACCGGGACAACGGTCGTCGCTGGCTGGTAAACAGAGCGGATTGGTATTCCTGTGCTACTGCTCTGCGGATGCGCTGAAGCAGTCACGATGTGCTGTTGCTGTTGCTCTGAAGCAGGAACTGTGACGACCGCAGTGAGGGCCAGCGGACCCTCGGTCGTGTAGCAGTGCGCGTATGACTGAACATTCGGGGAAGCGTGGTGATGATGGTGCTGAGACGGAGACAGCGCTGACGTTACCACAGTCGTCGGCGTGCTGCACACTTCCATCGCGCGAGGAGGCGATGCCGTTGGAGGGGACACGCTGTTACTGTTCCTCGACTGGGTGGGAGTTCGGTCGTCAAAAAGATGGTCTCCCTCCAGCTGCCGGATTGCCTCCACAATTGAATTCAAGTTCGAGCGAACTCTGCAAGACACGCAATTAAAATGACAATTAGTCATTAACAGTGCCAAGTTTAATATTAATCGCGTACATAATCATTCATAAGAATTTAGGTAAGTATTTACCTGTAGTCGTCATAATTTCTTGCTGGAGTTGGGACTCGAAGGTACACTTCGCCCTCCTCAGCAGTCTGCATCCTGCGTAGCATACAAAAAAAAAGAAGTTATTACTCGTACCAAAGTTACTTGTCATTGTTTTCTACGTTGTCGGAGAAAGTAAAGTGAAATTGGAAAAAAGTCATTGAAGTCTAACCTCTCATGCTCATATTTAATCTGCGGTTGTTGCTGTTGTTGTTGTTGTTGCTGCTGCTGTTGTGGCGGTGGTGCTTGTGGAGGTGGCTGCTGCTGTTGTTGCTGTTGCACGTAAACGATCTGATGCTGCTGTTGTGGTGGCTCAACGGGTTGCGGCGGCTGAGAGTGATGCTGCTGCTGCTGCTGCTCTTGATGTTGTTGCTGGCGCATTGTGCTGAGAGTGTCTTCCAAACTGAGTCTGTGTCGTCTCTCTCGCTCCAGCTGAAGTCTCAAGCCCATTGTTTCCCGACGCAGCTCTGCCACCTCGTTACGGTATTCTTCGCCATTGTGATCCGGTGACATGCTCCCGATACCTTCATCTGCAGACTCCACAGAACCTGTTTCAGGAGAAAGCAAACAGTTCATAATTATTTATTGTACATTTTAAAAACTATTTCATTTATTCCCATCTTGAAATTAACTGATGGCTCACTTTCACATCACTAGAATTTTCACTCTGACCTGACCTGCGACGAGATGAAGCAGTCACAAACAAATTCAAGTTTATTGTAGCCACTTCATTACTTTCATCATTACCATCATCATAATTTCCCATTATGCCATTGTTTCCATTATTACGTAATGAGGAGAAAAAACGGCATACAAAAGTAAGAGGGAAAGAAAATGAACGCAAGGAGAAATTTCCTCATAGCATAGCATTTTCCCCTCTCTTTTAGCTCAGCCTTTCATCTTTCCCATTTCATGCTGCTATTACACAACATCAAACAAATTTCTCTCTCGCTTTCTCCTCTTTTCAACACACTCGACTCAACTCATTCTAGCGTAGCGGTGAAAGACCTGCGTTGGTGGAGCAGCAGCAGCAGGAGCAGCAGCCAGGAGCTACTCTAACATTAATAATGTTACCGTCTACAGCACACCAAAACTTTTATAGCCAGCTTAAGCAATAGTACATAGTATTCATAAGGTAAAACATGTCAGTTGTGGCTTCACTGTGCAGTAGTCAGCGAGCGAAACAAAAAATCCAAACTCTCTTGCTTCCTCTTCCTTTTCTCTCTATTTTCCCCATTCGAAGCAAAACAGTTTAGAGTTTCGCTCGATATGTTCCAACGAGACGTGAGACGTCTCCTATCGATCCACTACACTTTTACTACACACTCACTCACACTACCACAACACACCCGGAGAACAGGCCAAGCATTTACTTTTTTCCCTTCTAAAAAATGCCACGCTGCTCTTTCCCAAGCTGGAAAAATTTCCCCCTCTTTCTCAACTCAGCTCAGCCGCTAGTCTTTCCCTCGCCTCGCCTTACTTTGCCTTGCCATTGCCCCTAACCCAACAAATAAAAAATGAAATGAAAGTAGTACGGGAACGGCTGTCTGTCTCTTCTCTCGTGTTAGAAATGTACACATTATGTAAGTATGTAAGCTAAGCCTAAGCTTTACGACTGCCGCGGCCGCGACCGCCTTGACTCGACGTCGACTACTTTTTTTACTACTATTCACAAGGAGACAAGGACCTCACACACTTTTACAACTTTCTCCACTTCCTACTTTCCACTTGTGAACGAATCGCTTTGCATGCATCATTTCAGAGAGAGAGGGAAGCGTCTCTTTTTCACATACAACAAACCAGCCGCAAAGGCAGCTTGGCTTGGCTTGCCTTTAGCTTGGCATCTTCCATTCCACTATTCGCACACACACACGAAAATAAAAAGTGACACACACATTTCTTGTTTGTTGTACATACTACATATGTCTTTATCTTTCTCTTTATCTATGAACATTTTTGGCAGACAGCAGCGTACAATTTACTACTCGAGTATTCCCGTCTCCATTCAATTCTCCAATGACTTCCCCTAACCTCTTCGCCGTCTCGTCCTCGTTTCGCCTTACTACTACATACACGAAAATGAGAGCATTTGTCAGCATCATTTTCATGAACCCGGAATGAGGACGGGCGATGCCAAAGGCTCCTCTTCTGTTTCCGTATTAAAGAGAAAGATGAGCCGAGACGAGACGACTCTACATTACATTATCACATTGCATTTTTCTGCTTTCATTTCTCTCCCTTAGAAATTGGAATAGTCAATTCTCTCTGTTGTGTCTACATTACGTAAAACTCTCCGTGTGTGTCCATATCTTTGCGTGGAGCATTCTCTGCTTGTCTAGCCTACCGTAACCAGTCCTTTTATTTTATCTTCACTCACGCATGCAACAGAATAATTGATGGTAATATTTAATATGAGTAAACATAGAGCAGCCAAATATGTATCTGCATTCACTTTCCACTCTGTCCTTCTTTATTTATAAGTAAAGTGGATAAAAATGAACCTCGATTTCTCTTCACTCTGACTGAGATGAAGAAGAGCAGTGGTGTATCATGCAACTCCTAGTAACATGTATCATGTCAAGGTACAACTTCCATGTTCCAATTCTTGCTCAGAAACAATAATCAGATTGAGATCACATCGCGTCATGTGTCGTAGTTATGCCAAAGTTATGCCTATCTGCTACTTAACGTTGGTGTGCAGCCTAACAGAATGATGATGATGGGAGAAATATTTTGTTGCCGTGTCCAGAGACTGTCACCTGTCATATATAAATTCATTTTATCATATTAGCGGATGGCTGATTGCGCTACGCGAGAGAGCGGCTAAAGTGAAGTGACTGAGTGAGTGAGTGAGAGGAGGCAGGGAAAAGGAGGGCCCGGGTCTTTGACCTCTCTCGATTCTCTTTCCCATCTTTGTGTTTATTTAATCACATAATAGAAATAATAAGAATAATGCATACTTTCACTTCACTCACTCATTCTACCAGCAACGGAGCAAATACGGCGAGCAAAAGAGCAACTCACTCGGCTCAGCTCACTTCGCTCACTCCACTTTTCCCTTTGTTTTCGCCAGTCTCGCTTTTCGAGAGTGAATAATAATAAAATGAAATAAGGACAATATGGAAAATAGGAAAGACTCAATAACGTGCCATCTGGCTGCATGTTTGGCTGGAGAAAATGTTAATACCATGATCCTATTACTGTGCATTATTCCATTCTTCCACTCCACTCCACAGAATGAGCAGCTCTTCAAAGAGAGAAAGTGAAAGCTGTCTTGTCTGCAGTGAGTGAGTGAGTGAGTGAAAGTGGCGCTTCTTTGTTTTGTTTGCTCACCGTCTAAGGTTTTCCTCCGCTTGATAATGGCGGGCGGCGTTTCTCCAGCGGGAGAGTGAGGGGAAGAGAAGACAACGGAAGTTGATGGGATGTCGCCCACAGCATTCCCGCTACTCCCCGCTGTCGCTGTCGCGGAGGAGGTTGCAGAGGAGGCTGCTCCAGCAACTCCGCTGCTGCTCGTCCCGTTGTTGAATCGCTTCATCAGTTGGGAGTTCTGACCCATCAGCCTCTGCTTTTCCTGCTCCAGCTGATGAATGTACTCTGCCGTTTGCTGCAATATCGCCGCCTATTTCAACATAAAAATACAAAAATCATTCATTACATTTTGTTCAATCAAATCCTCAGTTTTAATTACAAATACTTCGAGACAAGTACATATCTGCATTTGTAAATATTGAGTTCGAGTCGAGTTATTAAAGAATTTGCGCCTGTCTAAGTAGAAAAGGAAAATGATTATGATTATCACATGAGAGTTGATCAGATGTTTCATAGTGTAGGCAGTCAGCGCCAGTCAGTCAGTCACATTTTTATTTCATTCTCCGCACATGGGAAGGCGGAACTTTTTCCAAGTCTCTCGCTCATTGCATTGCATAACTCCGATTCCGATTTTGTGCATAGGAGCGAAGAAATGAAAATCAGCAGACTTTTCTTCAGACTTTACATTCATAAAAAATAGCTGAGCAGAAGCAGATCCAAGCCAAAAGAAATGAGAGCGTGACAGAAAATAAATTCTTTCCTCCTTCTAGAAATAAATAGTACATAGTAGCGCTCTGTCTGTTTGTATGTACATACTTCATTTGTATTTCATTTCATCGCTGACTGTGACTGAACGAGTGAAACAATGTTTGACTCTGTGAAAAAACGCATGTTTCTTTTCACAGTCACACTACATTCCAAAGGGAATTTGTGCGCACTCATATCTAATCATTACGCTCCACGTTCCATTAACAAAGAAGCTCAACCTCATGTTCAGACGAACGAAGGTACCTACAAACAAAACAACTATAACAAACGCCTTTAATCAGCTTTTCTCTTTCTTTGACATTTTTTTAAACGGAAGCACTATGAAAATGCATAGAATGTACGACAAAAGTATGTCTATGTTTATGTCTCACAACCTTATGGCATACCATATGACTATGTCTGTCTGCGTCGCCATATCACACCGTCTTCATTTCCCCCTTCCCAAAGAGCAAGTTCCATTCACCATTTTTTTCTCTTGGTCTTTCTACTCCACCACGACACCGACGCATTCCATTCTATTTATTCCATTTCCAAACCTTTCCGTTTCTATTTTTCATGGAGGAAAGAAAACAAAAAGGAGACATTTCTACCTACACAGAGACCGTCTCACATTTAGACTCAGACTTCACTTGATAAGACAATGCATTCATTCATTCTATGCGTGTCTCAGAAAAGTTCTTTTAAACCCACTTTCATTGGAAAAGTTTATTTTTTCCTATTTCTAGGTAACTACAGCTGCAGTAACCTACCAAATTAAAAACCTTTTCTTTTCTTTTCTTGGAAAAAAAGCTGAACATGCCTGGCCTAAACAAGCAAGTGCATACATTTTGTAATTATAGTTCTTAAAATAGACCCGATTTTTTCATTTATTGCTCGGCTCACTCATGACATTACAAAGGTACACATGCCTTATTGGCATTTCTCATTATTATCATAATCATCATCGCTTTACATGAATTCTTACGAATTACTCACGTACAAACGTCAGAAAAATACTAAGGACAACTTTTCTTTCTCTCTCTACTCGTCTGGTAAATAAGTACAAGTGCAAAGGAAAATACTATGATCATATTATCTCATGATATGATGGCAATAACGACTGACTGCTTCATTTTCATTTCCATGCCCGCCCCAATCAATTCAGTCAGCCTGTGTCTACTTCACCCGAGCACATAGTAAAAGTCAAGTTAGCCAGCCGTTTTTTGTGTGTTCATCGTAATCGTAAAGTCATATGACTGACTGACTGGCTCACTCCATTCTGCTCAGCTCAACTCCCTCCCTCGTCCCTCGTTTCTTCGTGTTTGTCTGCGAGCTCTTTTCCTCTCTTTGCCTTTCTCGTTTCTTCATTCATTCTCATTGAAAGCGTTTTTAGTGTTTATTATGGAATGACGATGCGCTACCTAAGTCAGGCCTAATAAAGCTATGCATGAACGCCTAGGTACAGATTACAGACATAGGTACATAAACTTTCCGCAAACTTGATACAAATTTCCAAATCCAAAAAGATAACAAGCGGCTTAGCTTAACTCCACGACCAAGAAAACAATTTATTTTATGTATCCGCTCTTTAAAACTTGATCTGCGTGTGCCAAACGCAATAATAAATCGTAAATCGCAATCAGCATAATGTGTACCGGCATAAGATATGATGATCCTTATCAAAATACCACTTTACTAACCTCAACCTTACCAACGTTCATTTATCAGTTTACTCTCGCACACACAATTCCATGCGAAAATCGTCCGTATCAGAATAGTTCATTTCAGCTCAGGGTGGATCAGACTCAGACAATTTTAAAAATTCCCTTCAACAACACAACATGCACACGAGCGAAGAGTCGAGACCTTCTGCTTTTAGTTTTTTGCAACCAAA
>VYYJ01001909.1:0-25675 GCA_021029165.1 Cyphoderus albinus
ATGACGTGGGTGGGGGGTGGTCCGAAAATCGGCTATTTTCAAGTGACGTCATTAAAGTATAGCCCCTAAGTTCAAAATTTCCCCAGTTTTTTTCTTCAAAAATCATGCTGTAAAAACTTTTCCGTGGAAATCAACATGCATGAAATGAAGTATTGTGCAGTATGCAAAAATATTCAGAAAATTATATTGTATATTGGATATTGGCACTTTATTGGCATATTGATTGATTTTCATTTTCATCAATTAAAAAGTAAATTACATTTAGTTTAGTTACTGTTAATAATTGGCACCCTTCGGTAACCCGTAGGCTGCTTTGTAATTGAAAGGTGCTGGCACGACGATGCCGAGGCTGGCTGGTGACATCACTCCAGCGTTGCCCAACGCCGCATAGTTGTAAGGTGTTGGAGCAAAACTAAGTCGTGGCACTGGGATTCCACCACGCCCAATTCCAGCAAGTCTTGCAGCTTTACGTGGGGTCAAGGCTGTGGGCACAACAATTTCTGGAGCAGCTGGTGGCACCGGAAGCAGGGCGTACTGCGCAGCTTGCATTGCCTTATTTGCCTTGGCGGCTTGCTCGGCAATGGAGGATTGGAGCGCTATCGCTGCCGACATGCTTCCACGGTAGGATTGATATGCTCTCGCAGTTTGTGCGGCGAGGACTCCCTCGGATCCCATTAGACCCTTGTTGAAGCTTTGAAGAGCTTGTTCGAAATCTATTGGGGATTGGGGTGGGGCAATCGGTCCTCGTCGTGGCCTCCTACCAGCGTTTGTACTGCAGACCATCATCGACATCGCAGCAACTAGAATAAACTGATTATAAAAAATCTTATTTTTTATACTAACTTTGAATCAAAAAATATATTAATTACAGGTTAAAGAATTATTAACTGTTTGTTAAAAAATTTAAACTGCTTACGAATTTGGCACGCATTTTTGTTTATATATTTAATAAGAGCACGGAGATCTCTAAAGGCTCACTGGTAATACAACAGTGATTCCCTGAAGATTAGCGTTAATTGTCTTTTATAGCTGGGCAAAGAATTGAAGCGATTATCTAAAATAGATGTACCTTACCGTTAGCACTTAATACTGTGACTGATTGCTATCAAGGAATTGATATTAATTTTTAACTGATGCAATTTTTGCCAGCCCTTTGATCATGCTTTATATTTAAAATTAAAATGCATTTTACAATAATTTCATAACTTATCATTATTAGTTAATATGCACGTTTACCCAAAAACCAAACTAAATAAATATATTACCAGTTTATTTACGCTTTCATCTTACATCAACATCATCATGCATGTAAATAAATGGACCTAGCCAAGCTGTATTTAACAAAGCAAAAACCATTAAATGTTCGGCAACATAAAAAGTGCGTTCATGCATGACCGCTTCCTTTATGTTAATGGTAAGGCAAAGCAGATACCTGATTAAATATGATCTTAATGTAAGGTAATGAATGAAGCTTCTTCCGCTTTAATTGCACCAAAATGCTTGACTTGACGATCCTTCTAGCTACACACCGGCTAAACGAATGTCCACATGAAGATCACACTGAAGTCTCATGATGGTTGTGATAATGATCATGCAATTATTTCTCACGTGGGTTGCCTGCGTAATTGAAAATAGAGCTAACCTCATTTCATTAGACTGACTTTGTTCATTCTTACAGTTAGATCTTGTATCACGTAACTTCCGCAATGATGGGTCTAGACTCCAACGTAATGTGCTGCGTGTGATTAAAGCGAGACTGACATAGTTTGCTCATTTTATTTTGCGAAACCATTATTTTATTTTATTTTGCTTAGATAAAATTAGATGTATAAACAATAATGTGAGAATATCCTAGCCGAATACAGGATAATTTGGCAATCAATATTTACTTAAATACACATATGTAAACTTAAACTTCGTGTTGTACATTATATAAATAATGGTATTTTTTAAAATTTGTATTTAATTTGATTTGTGTAAATGCACCTTTACGGTAACTGACCAGCATAATATTTCAAATATAAAACATGAATATTGTTATAGAAATTAATACATACTTCATCTTCACACGTAGAACATAATTTTAATTAGGTACTCAAACACACTCCAAGGCACTTTATTAATCTCCTTCAGTTTGTCTCAATTAGTAATTTTAATTTACTACCTGCTTAAATCTATAATGTCATGGATATATTCAATAACAATGTCAATAATGATTATGTTTATAATAATTAACAATAATGTTTAATTAATTAATTCGCCGGAAGCTAATTATAGTCGTTAAATAATAATAAAAAATGATTTGTGAAACTGTTTACTTAATACATTACTCGTGTAACTCGTCGTTTCAAATTAATCAAAACAAAATTCAAACTATGGAGCATTGCGAATTGTCTGACGTGTCATCATTACTTGGAGCAAAATCTTCCGGTCGTGTCCTTGAAGGTGCAGCAGCTGCTGTATTTCCGGAATCGCCAGACTCCAAATCCGATCTCAGCTCTATTGTCAAACCAGAAGCCGAAACTTTCACACGCAATTCTTCTCTATTCATGAACAAATTGGCGTCAATTCCTGCATAAAAAAATTAAATCAAGTTGTTCATGATTTATTTTTATTAAATTCGCCAATTAACTGAGTTTAATCAATAAAAAAAAAATGCTAGATTTTTTAAATTAATTACACTTACTCAACAGATTGTTCATCAGTCCAACATCTCTATCGCTGTCTCCACCAGTCCTGGTTAGTGACCCCAGATAAATTTTTTCCCCAATTCTCTGATAATCTCCGGAACTGTTCAAAATTGCATTCACATCCCTAATGCCAGACGCCATTCCGAGCCACCTCGCCGATTCATTATAAATGCGCGCAAAGTTTTCCGGATTCTGCACAATGTAAGTGGCAGCTTGATTCCTAAGATCTCGCTGTGTCCTGCCACCAGTTATAAAACTGAGCATTTTGTAGCCCGCGTCTTCAACCTCCACTCCATCAACTCCTGTAACCGTTTCAAGGTCACCGGAAGTTGCATCTCTCACAATGTACTCAGACGAAGATATTCTTGTCACAATTTTCAAATTTCGGCCAATTTCAGTAAGAGTTGGAACATAATTAAAATCAGGCTCATCCAGAATGAGTCTCACGTTTTTCACTCTGTTTAACCTCATCAGCAGCAAAATCACCGCTGTGTCGGCTGGACCTCCATTTAAAATATTTTGCAGAGCAACTCCCACTTCACGTAATTGCAGTAAATTCGGATTTCCAATGTGACCAGGAATATTTCCTTGGTTAGGATTGTCATTGGTCCTGAGGAAATTCCTTTCTTCCAGCGTCAACGATGCCGGATCTCTACCCCTCAACTCGCGAATCCTTCTCTGAACCTCCGAAAGTTGCGAATCGCCCACCAGAAAATTTCTGAGCAAAGTTTCAGTATTTCTATTCAGTATTGTGCCCATTGCGAAGGTCGCTGTTGGAGAAGCGAGATGACGGTTGGATTCACTAATGATCTGGTCTGTGATGCCGTTTATGACAATCATCATTAGACGACTGGCCAATTCGGAATGTATGGAGAATCCATCAATTTGCTGGTGAATTTTGTCGAAAAGGCTCCTCAACTGTAACAGTTCCACATCTCCAGAAGGAGGCACATCCGTCTCCTCGGGGTACCTCAGGACTCGGAAGTCGTCCTGGGCGATGGTCATTTTTTCTACAATTTCCGCAGCTTGACTCCGTGAGACGCCAAAGTGACTCTGGATGGCGTACGTGGGGGTATGGATTCTTGCCTCGGCTTCTAGCTTGGAAGCGATGTGCTGACACACCTCTTTCGTCAATTGTTGGATGTTCACGGAGTTCCCATCTCCACCCAAAATGACTCCCAATAGTTTAAAGTTGCTTCCAAGTAATTTCTCGTTTGAAAATATTCCAATACAAAGTGGCACCACAACTCGGTGCAATGCCTCGCTCCAGAAGCTTGACTGTGGATTGGCGACTTCTCCCATCCATCCGGTTGCCTTGTCCAGCAAAATTTTGTCACTCTTTCCGACAGCAAAACATTGCCCCATTTTCCGAACATTCTCGGCATGTCCGAGTCCACCCAGTACGCCACGCTCCACATTTTTTCTGATGTTTTCTCGGACATCTTCAAAGTTGAACTCTGCCATGACATCATTGAACGTCCTAAGACCTACCGTTTTCGCGGCTTCCAGACCTTGGAGACCTATGCACTTCAGCGCTACCTCCAAATTTTTCCGTGTTGCCGATTTAACAGCTTCCTCGCCACCTTTAACGACAAGTGAGGTAGCTCCCTGCTCTGTCACCTCGGAAGCTGCACCTTTAACAATCTCTTTAATGCCCTGGCCACCTTTACTAAGAGTCGATATTCCAACGGTAACAGCGGAAATCGTTAGACTAACCACCTTCCTGATGCCATAATGCTTCCAATTAAAGTCCCTGTAGACATAAGCTTGCTGAGCTATGACGAGATCCGCCATTCCTTCGGTTATGAGTGCCACACCCCACGGTGATCCCACTCCGGTGACCACCAAAACTGTACCTGCTGCCATCTGGACAAAGGCGATGCCTCCCAGTGTGGCCATGGTCCGCCATGGAACAAACTGCCTCTCACTGAAGCCAGGCATTAATTCAAGGCCTCTTGTGGTCAGCTCATGGATCACATCCAATGGCACATACGAGGATGATAGGAACTGGTGACCCAGCTTTTTGAGGTGCTTCATCTCCTCAATGTCCTCCTGTTTCCTGCTGCAGTTTGTCAGAATCTCTTCGGCCTTTGCATAAGACAGATCATCAAAGATCAACGGGAATGAAATCTTTTTCTCTCTCAGGATTTTGATGACCTTCAGAGCTTTGTCCCTTGGCAGTTGAGATAGGGTCACATGATTATGATGGTACTCTTGGAGAATCCCGGGATCCTCTGCAGTGCCCCAGAGCTTCTTAGCCAAAGAAGTTCTTAGATTGTACAGAAGAAATCCAAAGTTTGAGGTTTCCCTGAGAAGATTATTTAGTCTAGAAAGGTCAAAGTCTCCCGCGGTCACTTCTAGATCAACATCGAACAGCAAATTGTCTTCAGTCTGACAGGGAAGGTCAGTCACCTCAGTGACCTTTTGGCGGTGAATAGTTGTCGAATTATCATATTGCCATGATACGAAAATATTTTTCCCATGTCTAGAATCATCAATGAAAGCTTCCAGCACCTCTCCAACAAAATCTCTCCTTTTCCCAAACACATTCAGTGACCAGTGTTCTGGAACTATCGAGTCCTTCAGCCTTTTTACTTTCTCGAAGTTTTCAATGTCGTGGAACTCCACAGCTGCGAACACTCTCTGCGTGTGTTGTTCGACGTCTTTTGCCAACTGTTCTAGGTCTTGATTTGAAACCCGAAGTGACACTATTCTTTGATTTCCAATGGTCTCCACAGATTGGTCCTGACTTCCCATGTCCGAACGAACCGTCAAGTCGTTAAAGGTCAGTTGGTATCTCGTCGTTCTTTGGACATTGACCCTTGCGGAAAAACTCGTTAATGGATCTTTATAGTCCAGTTCGTAACTTCGAGTGCGGGTTCCAACACCCGCAACGGTTTCTTTGCAGTAAATTCTCCTGAAGGTCCGCTCCACGCAGCCCATCGCCTCTTCCAGATTCTGGCAGTAATCCCCAATCAAATTGACTCTTTCAGTTATTTGCTTGAAAAGTTCGGAATTTGTGTTGCCTTGCCTGTTGAGCATAAGTGTTCCAAGACTCTCTTGAGTACCCTTTTCCACAGAAAGTATTTCCAGGGCTGTTCGAAGGTGTTCCAAAGCCTTTTCCTTGTAGCCTTCCCCGTGCTTGTAGCTGCGGAACCACCGCGTTTTCCCACGGAGCAAGGCATAGCCAAGGCCGGCATGAGCTCCAGCACAAAACTCGGGGTCCATTTCCACAGCTTTTTGGAAACATTCCAACGCCTTTCCAGTGTAGTCCTTGAGTGTGTTCCAACGTACATAATACTCGTTTCCCTGATTGATCCAGTAAAAACAATTCTCAGTTGGGGTCATGACATCCCTGAAATTATCCTCCAAATAGGCTGCCACGATGCTATTTTCCAGTTCTTGATAGATCTCGTCCGACCTTTGCAGGTCTATTATTTGGTCGTCAATTTTCTTTAGAAAAATGGCCCACTGCTCTTCAAGCGCCAGCAAAATGGCCCGCTCGATTCCAGTGATGGCCTGCATCTTATACTTTATTAAAAAGTTCTTGGTTAGATCTTTTCTGATGGTGGAGTAGAGTCTGGCAAACTTTTGGAACAGGCGGTCCTTCGTCTCAATGATTGGAAACTGCTCAGTTTGAAACCTCGAAAGACCCTCCTCCTCTCGTCTGTTCCTCAGACTTTTGAGTTCCTCTGCTGAGCCAGATGTTCCAGAGTCCATTTGGAGTACGAGCTGCCCAGTGCCAGAGTTTCCTTGTCGGGAAGTCCTTCCAAAAGCCTGGAGCTCCACCCTCACACTTGTGGGTAGATACGTGAGGATCACGTGGATGCCTCCGAATGGCTCCACCATCGCCGCCTTGATGTCGGTGCCACGTCCTGCTAAATTTGTGGCCACGATGATGTCACCAGGTCGGGCTTGCTCCACCTGACCTTCCTGATTCTGGTCGTTGCGAGTGTAGGACTTGACATTTATCCCGGGAGTTCCACTCATTTGAAGACCTCTGGCAATCATTTCGGCGTTCTTGATCGTCTCGCAGATGACGAGGACCGCGCGTTTTTTGGAACTGGAAGCCTCATGCAGAGCTGACCTGATGACGCCATCCCGCCATTTGATGACATGTGGGGTCACAATGTCTGCAAGCTGATAGTATCTCTTCCGGTGAAGCTCGGGAATGACTAAAGAATCCACGTTGTAGACCTCCTGTAGTACTCGACGCCCAAGTTCGGTGCCAAGTGTTCCAGTGAAGCCCACAATATTCCCGTTGTACTTCCGGAACATTGCGATGTTCGACATGAAATTTGTGGTCACCGTTTCCACAGTGAGTCGAAGGCCATGTTTTAACTGGAGGAATTGATGCAGTCCGTTGCACCATCTCGTCAGATTCTGAATAACCCCGGAGCTCTTGTACTCAACAGGCTTGATCTGATCTTGGTCAATGATGTAGTGAATTCCAGGGGTAAAGAGTAAAGCGGTGATGGCGGACTCGACCCAATGACCAACTTGAAACCTCGCGAATTTTACAAGGTGTTTCGGAAGTGGAAGCTTCTGGACGAGATTTTGATTTTCGGTAAAACTCTCGTCTCCAATCAAAGCTCTAGTGTATTTCTGCAGATGGTCCACGACGAAGCTGTCGATGTCGTCCACTTTGAAAATCAGACTTTCTTCCAGAAGTTCTTGGTTATTCTCGTGGCTACGTATGTAGCCCGGAAGATCCCGGATGGCCTTGATTGAACCACTGGGGTCAGCGAAACGGTACACAAGATTTCCATTGATTTCGTCCCACTTCCTTTCACCTTCCAAATAGTAACTAGAATCCCCCACGCCGTAGAGCCTTTCTTTGACGTCATGAAGTCGGTGCCATATCAGGTGATATAATGTTCCCAGCATGTCCATTCCCGGAAGTGTTGACGCCAATCTCGCCAATTTGGAACTGTCGTCCACAAACATGTAGTCGACCTCGTCCACAATTGCAATTTCATAGGGTCTCTTGGCGCGTGTCTCCAGACAACTGAATTCGTCTCTGAGAGTGTCAAACTGGAACTGTGCTGTGTCGCCATAGACAATGTCCTTTTTGTAACATACCTTGGAACCTCCAACGTAGCCAGTCCCTGAGGAGTCTCCATTATGGGCACAGCTTAGACCAAAAATGTGGTAAAAAGGTTTCCACACTCTGGAGTCCCTCTCAGCCAGAACCGGACTGCTCGTGTAAATGTCAACCTGTTTCCCAAGAAGGAGGCACCAAATAACTGCGATGGAAGCGATGATGGTGGACTTGCCCGAACCAGTGACCACCTGGAGCAGTTTTCCCTTTCCCCTTCTGTCCTGGAAATACGCGAAGAGCGCCAGGATTTGGATTGGTGACAAGGCGTAATTCCACTGAAGGCGGCACGCCCTGGAAATCACAGTTACAGACTCTTGCATTACCCCTTGCGTAAGGTCAACCTCGGTAAGATTTCTGGCTCGGATTTCCTTAGCCCATTTGCAAATGTCCTGAAGAGTCCATTGTTTTATAGGATTTGTGGTGATGTTCATGTATGTGGTCACAGCTTCGCCCTCTTGAATCCTTGCAACCGTCTGGGCGAAATTTTGGAGGAACGCCGCATGCTCATTAGCCCCGTTAACTTCTCGGAATTCCTCTGCTATAGTTTGCGCAGATTTCTCACCCCTGTCCACAGTGATGACCAGAGCGAGGACCATCTCGTTACACCGGGAAACCCAATCTCGAACATTTCTCTCCACCAGCTGTCCCACAATATAGGGAAAATTGTTTGGTCCCAGATTTGGACCTTCGTAGGCGACAATTTGATACAGGACATTTTCCAGTGCCTCCAGTACTTCAGACATGTTAGTTGATCTCTCTCCAGATTGTTTGGCCTTCGCAAAAAGTTTTTCGATGTGCTGGATCGAGTAATTTTTGGAGATCAGGTGTTCCGTCAGTTCCTCGATTCTGGTGACCTGTGCCGCCACGACTGTGGAGTTTTCCCTCTCGCTCTGAAACACTGAGGTCTGCTGAGCTGTCTGGAATCTTAGGAGCATCTCGGCCAAGGTTAGGCCGTCTTCACTCTGACCTTCAAGCCTACTCCGGAAAAGCTCTACTTGCTCCTGCTGACCTGTGACTTTGACCACTTCCAGGAGTTTCCTCATCTGTCCGCGATTTCGTCTCCTTTCTTGTATTTGTCTGCTAGGAGGAACCGATGGATTCTTAATGCTCGAAATGATCTCGTCCAGGAATCCCAGTGGCACTGGATTGGGCACTCTCATTGCACGGTCGATCATTTCCTGGGGCTGGAAGTCCGCACCCATTTTCTCCAGCAGTTTGGATGTCAATCCATCAAGAATCAGGCTCCTGAGCCAATCTGGATTCCAAGGTTCCGCTGGCCGTGGGTCCTGTACTTGCAGCGCCTTGTTCACAAAATCCAAAATCCTGGGAATCTCCATTTCTCCAGGACTGTCCGCAACAAACATTTTCACATTCTGGACAACGCAAAGTCTCAACAAGGGCTTTTCAACCAAAATATTACAGAGTTCCTTCGCCGCCGGAAAAAGATCCAACTTCTGGTCATCTGTAGTCGCCAGTGTTGAGATAGTATCAGAAATCATTAACTGTAAAGGCCATTCATCTTGCGGCTTCTCTTTGATAACCAATTTATCAATGTGGTTCAAGGAAAAAAGCAGCTTCACCAACTTCATTTGTCCAGTCACAGCTCCCGGTGACAACCTCTGCTCCAAGCTATTGGTGACTATTCGCTGTGCATCTTTTTGGAATCGTCTGATGCTATCCTGGCCAAATTCGTCATCATCAGATTCAGAGTTGGAGGCTGTGTCAGAGTCATACTCATATTCGGGGGCATTGTTAGCCCTTCTTGTTGCCCCTTGACTTTGATTTTGACGTTCACACTTTTCCCTGAATAAAAGGAGGTTTGACACCGATGCCGCCCTAAGGAGGTTGTCGCCGGACTGTCTAATACCATTCAAGGTGACTTTCAATAACTTCTCTGGAATCTGGTCATGGTTTTGAATGAAGGTCTCGAAAATTCGGCAAATCACGAGTTTCACCATTGTACGATCTGGATCTTTAAAATCCTGGAGGATGGACGCCAAAGTTGTCACGCAGGCATCTCCATTCTTGGAATTTGCGGGGTTCAGGGGAACGACGTTCATAATCTTTTCGTAAACCCTCAGAATGGTCGCTGATATTGGGAAACTCTGACCGTGTACGATTTCATCTTCCAGGATATCCACAAAAGTCTCAATTTTGGAACCCCATTGACTCTGATTGTTTACGTCCAGTACCAAGTTACCAGAGTCAAGAGAGCATCCATGTGGCCACAGGATATACCACGTTTTTAAGCGATTTCCACTGGCTCACATCCACGTCTAGAGAACTGAGGATTTCCACAATTTTTTTATTTGTCTTTTTGACTAGATCTTCATTTTCCAAAAGTGTTTCCAATAAAGATCTGGAAACCTTATCAAGGGGATTTTCTTGGAAGTGTTTCAGAGCACAATCCATTCTGATGACATCTTCGTCGCCTGTTGGTCCAGCATCTCGACATCCAGCGTTGACAGCCACTGCCACCAACCTCTGGTCCAGGCCACCTTTCCAGGCTTCCAAAATGTTCTCCAGCATTTTAGCAGCCTCAAGGGCAAAATCATGGTGATTGGAATTTTCACGGCTTATCTTAACCAGATCGCAGATGACCTTAAAAATCTGTTCTTCGACGGAAGTCATTTCTTCACCATCGCCACCGCGTTCCGCCAGGAGCTGTCCCACCTGCCGCAGCAATGTGATGTCTTCTGATAGTATCGTTTTCATTTCTTCAATTTCTTCACTCGAGAACCGCAATGAATCGTCATCGTCGTTGTCCCCTTCCCCGCCTTCTCTAGACAACTCCACAGTCACTCGAAGAGTCTCCCAGAATCTTGCCAAACCCACTCCAGGAATGACCACGTCGCCATCCAACAAGGTAACGCCCTCTCTGCCGACCTCCACGAGTGTGACATCTAGACTAAGAGCAGCGTCGAGGAACATTTCTCTGCACGCCTCCAATGCAACTCCCACATTTTCATTTTCCAACCTCTCGAAAGTTCCACTCTTCACGAGCCTTATCAAAGACTTCAAATTCTCCTGTGTCATCGTTGTTGTTGTTGAAGATTTTAAATTTCTTAATTGTTGGCAGTAAGCCGTGGCCACATCAACAGGAAGAAGTTTATTGTACTGGATCATGGTTCTCACAACGTCGATTACTTTTCGCACAGTTTGGTGATTATAGACCTTGTGATTGCCCAAGGTCAAGGTATTGAACAGATAAGACTGGAACTCTACTGGAAGCAGGAGGGTGGAAGACATTTTTACAACGACCTGAGCGAAGTCGAGTTTAGCGAACAAATTCGCAGTGCTAGTATCGCCGTAAGGCAACTGAAGAGCTGAATGAATAATCTCCTCTGAAAGACTCTGGCCGTTCGAGGCGACCATGGAAAGACACCGGATGAGATTTTTGTTCTCTTCCGGCCATTCCTTAAGATGGTGATGAATCACAGCCTGGCCCAATTTCGACAGTGTCTTGCCGTTGCTCGCCATTTCGATGAGGCAGCACAGAATCTCTGGTTTTTTATAAGTCTTTTGCTCAAACATGAGAATCTGCCTTTTCCCACCGTCGATCAATCCTGGTGGACTCAGCCTCACCGCGAGGATCTCCATTTCAAAGAGTGCGAAGGCTCCATCCGGAAGATCTTGATGTTCATTGGCAAGAGCGAGTCTCTTCAAAAATGGCAGCGAAACCCGGGGCTCATCTGTTGTCAGGTATGTGGCGAACTTGTTGATGGCCTCGAAGGAAATGTGACGACCCATGCTGAGACACCTTTCCAGGATGCCGGCGCAAGGCTCTGTGAAGTAATGTGATTTCAAAAAGAGATTTTCCACTGATACCAGAACAATCTGTGGCAGATCCTCGGCATGGTCCCATACACGACAGTACCAGGTTATCAGTTGGATGACGGTCTGCACAGTTCGATATTCTGAGGATGTGGAGCTTTCAATGTTAGCGCGGTTCAGAACTAAAGCCAAGAGGCCGAAGGAGCGTTCGGAAATGCCTATTCCAATTCTGCACGCGTCCAGAAAAACCTGGAGAATCAGGGGATTGATAAAGTCGGTGTAGTCGGTCTTCGCAAGAATGACCCTCTTGAGAGCGTAGAGGTCAACCAGGGAGTTGACATGTTGAGGTTCCAAGCCATCGCCACTTTGATTTGCGAGAGAGTTGGAATATGCACAGGTAATGTAGATCCTCACGTCACTGATCGGGCTGTAGGTCAAAGGTTGGATAAGGTTCAGGACAGGTGCGCTGAAGACAACTTTCGCTTCGACAGACGCAAAGAAAAGTGCTTCGGAACAGATAATTTTTGTCAGTTTTGACTCACTCTGCAACAGAGCTTGGGACAGGGCTGAGATGGTAATTTCGTTGCAGGCTCTGGAACCGTTTTCGATTAGCACAGAATGAATCAATGTCGCTGCAAAAGTGGACACATGATTATGGCTCTTCTTACGGGTTTGTTGATTTTGACTTTGACAGTTTTCAGGTTCCGGGTCATTACTATTTACAGTATTGACCCGAGGGTCATAATCATTGACCACGCTGCCATCCTCAAACATGACTGCTCGATGAAGACACAGTTGATCCATGAGGTAGCTCATCTGATCTTTAGAGGAAATCTGCGCTATGAGACATTGCTTCAGTGCGACGTTATCATTTTCCAGGAGTTTGCAGAGTAGCGCCATGATTAAAATTTTGACCCTCGGTTCGAACGGATTATCCCTCTTAAAAGTTATGACGCCACAGATTTTCTGGAAGATGTGGTTCAACTGGTCCATGGAGAATTGCTGGAAATAGTTGGGCTCTTTTCTCGAGCTTTTCTCCAGTGACCGAATGATGCATCTGAGAAGGCCCGCTCTGATGGTAGTAGATTGGTTCGACTGGTTCAAAGCTGCTAGGGCAATTCTGGAGAAAGTGTGTGGGTCAAGACCTCGGGTTGTTGAGTCTAGCCTCAGAAATTCCTCCAGCACTTCTACTGCTTTTTCTCTTTGGAACTGGAGTATTCCAAATTGGATGAGGTTTGGAAGGAAGTTCTCCAATCCTTGTGACGATGTTGTTGATAAAATTTCGCCAATGTGTGGCTTCAGAAGTGATCTGAGGATGAAGCTCAGCGAACTGTCCACGAGGTCTTCCTTGGTGAGATTTTGCACCGCGATGGTTAAATTTTCCGTTGTGTGTGACTCTGACTCGTCGCTGGTGAGTATCTCCCAGATTGTTTCTATGATTATTTTCCCATCCTCGGAGGTTTCATCCTCGTCGTGATAGATACCCCTGAGAATTCGGGCGATTTCCCGAGGCACCATGGTCCTTCGATTGCAGTGGCAGTCACAGGCCTTCACGATGTTCAGCCGAATGTCTGGATGCTTGACCCTAGAAGAGGTCAACAATCCCTCTATTACCTCATCAGTCAACTCCTGATTGTTACTAGCAAGAGCAAACGTTTTGGAAATACGGAGATCCATTCTGTACGCCGTTGAGAGCCCAAAACTCCATTTTTCGTCCCCGCGAAACTTATCCAGTAGATAAACGATATCGCTAGGACTAATTGGTTGTTGTGCTTCTGCGACCGCGAAAAATTTTTTGGTTTCCACCAAAGTGGAGTGGTACCAATTCTGCCGGCTTTCGTCCGTCTGTCTGGGATCTGGCAATGTTTCTCGAACCCGCTGGCTTTCAACTTGGCGTTCCCTCCCGAAATCCAGGGCGTTTGCTAAGGCAATATTGGACATTTCCGTTTTCTCGGACAGATTTTCCTCGACGGTGAGGGCGTCCATCTGTTGTGACATGACCTGGTGCGACTCCACGTCCCAGCCTCTTCTCTCGGGAATCTGGGCCAAGATTTGGTCGCCGGTTTGGAAAGACGCGTTTTCGCCTTCATTCTGATAATTGCGATGATATCTACCAGGAATTCGACGCGAGTTGACATTTCCAGAAAAGTAACCAACTCGGGAGAGACTTCTGCCCAGATCAGTCTTGAAGTCTGAGCGGACGACGTAAGGCAGGTACCTCTCGATTTTCCACAGTCTCTCCTCCTCAATCCCCTCATTTTTAATTCGCTCAAGTGACAAAATGTGGTGGACGGTTTTCAGGAGCTCAGTGATTATCTCAGTCTTTAATTTTTCAGGTTGCTCTAATTGTTCAAGCGGAAATCTCTGGTCGAGGAGTTCCAAAAGGGAAGAAAGAGTCGTGTAGGTCGCGGGGTTGTGAAAGACGCTGTACTTTAGTGTTAAGGCTGTCTTGTACTGGACCTCGGGTGTGGACGTGGTGTCAGATGTCGGACTGAGCAGAGAAAATAAAACGGTCCTAAACGATGCTGGCAGGCCGTGCTTCCGGGCGACGTATTTAAGTGTGCTGATTGCTGCGTCATTTTGGTTGAGGTCGGTGTTAATTATCAGTCTGTAGAAGGTAAATGATGAATTTAAATAGAACAAAATTAATACAACAATGACCATTATGACCATAGATAATAGAGAGTATAATAAAAATATATAGGCACCTACTGTTAATATCCTTATTTTGACAACTCAAAGATAACTAATTAAAAGATTAATTTACCTTCCAGTGTTCAGGAGCTCCTCCAAATGACGGTGGACCAAGTCGGCGTCCAATGTGTGAACATAGTTCTCTCGAAGATCGTTTAGAACCACATCCATAGTTGCTTTGTCAGTTGTTACGACACGCGATTCTACCAACACAAATAAAAAAGAAATAGAAAACGCAATTAATTTTTCAAACTTGGTTTTTAATTTGACAACCAAGGAAATATTACACACACAACACAACTTGGCGAGTTGAGTTGAACTGTCACTCATAAAAAACTAAAAAAGCCTTTAAAGTGAACTTGAATTTGGTCGTCAACCGTCCACCACTTACAACAAACTTTAACAAATATAAAAAAATACTTTGTTCTGAGTCTGAATTTTTTTAATGAACTTACCGTTTTTTTTAGTTAATTTTTAACTTACGTCAGTCTCTCCATTTCGATGAGATTATTTCATTAGTATTGGAGCTAAAGGTAAGACTAAGGCAGTGCAGTGGCTGAGCCAGGGGAGTTCACAGTTCACAGTCACAGTAGAAAGAGAAACTGATTTCATTTTACACTTTATCATTTTCGTCGTGTTGATTAAGTCTAAAGTTCGAAGTGGCCTGGCCCTGGCTGAAGAAGAAACTGAAACGTTTTCGGCTAGTTGCATTTCGTAGAGTTGAGTTGATGATTGAGAAGAACAACACTACAACAGGTTAACTACCTAAATACACTCCACGAGCATCACACATGCCACTTCAACATTTACTTTTGCCTTTACCTTGCAGTTTGCCAATTTTGTATATTTTTAGCAATAGCAACAGAAAGAGTCAGAGCAAGTCAGAGACAAGACAAGGACAAATAAAGTACAGAGTACAGCTGCTTGCTTCATTTACGCCTGCGTTCACTTTCGTGATTTTTCTGTAAATGGAAAATTCGAGGGTGAAGCGAGACACTTTTCAATTCTTTGTTCATTTCATCATGAAATCATGCAAGCAAAATAACGCCTGGCATATTTATATGTTACATTTTTGCTTTACTAAGGGTGGAAGAAATCTCCTCTTGTGATATATCCAACCACCTGCAAACCGGGAGTTGTAGGCTACAACTTGTAGCTGGTGCCTTTAAACTGGAGTTCTGTTACAACTCCGGCGCTCTTCTAACAGACTCGATTGAAGCAACACCAATTCAAATGTAAGAGTGAAAGGTTTAAAAAATTGAACTTTTAAATAAAAATGGAAATTAATCATTTATTTACATTTAGGAACACAACGATTTCAATTATTGACACATAATCCCTCCCGTTTGGCAGCCTTTTTTTTCAATTTAGGGCAGGTCATCATTTTCACGTGGACCATTCCGCGAAGGATCCAATTGAATATCTGCAACAATGCCCCATTCAAAGGAAAATTGTGGATAGAGAAAAAAGAATTCGACATGCCATTCAACCGCGTGACTCACGCGTTTGCTCATATAATTCGGAAAGTTATGGGAAACCACACACTGCGTATTTTGAGAGCTTTAAATTCAGAGCGGAACACAATGTGGTACGGTACAAACCCATACTATGTATTAATGGTAAAATAGAACTCGGTAACTCTTTGACCGCTTTCCAAGGTGCCAAGTTTAAAAAAACTAGGGATCGTTGTGATAACTGCACCAATTTCGACACACCCTTAACATTCGTAAACAGCCCCGCCGAATTTAGGTTTGTAGTGTGTGGACACAGGGGTAAATATTCACTAAGTTTCCACGAGCTGGTCAGCATTTTTGATTATAGAATATGGCTTTGTCTCATTTTTACCCCCATTTTTATTGTCCAGTCATTTTTGAGATTATCCAGGCTTCTCTTCGTCAACCCATGCCATATTATCGCCAAGGTTTTTCTTGAGCAGGGCGACCCATTTCTTTCCCGAGTTGCAAATGACAAGCATCTCAGAATTTCCCTTGCATTGTTTCTGCTAACAGATATCGTCATCAGTAATGCCTACAAAAGCACAAATTTCGAGAATTTAGTTTCCTCACTTCGAGTAATTCCGTACGAAACGCACAATGATCTTTTACAGGATAACGCTGTATTATATAGACGAGCCCGCTTCGCGTTTGACATTGTAAGCAAATCCGGCTTCGAAGTCGAAGTCTGTCGAAGAACAAATGCTCTACCGTTGACAAAAACCAGGTAGTTACAAGATTTTCAGAAGGTATTTCCCTCTTCAAGATGCATTTGGATTTTGGACACAAGTATCAGCAATCGAGTATGAAAAATTGGAAATTCCCCAGATTCCCTATGAACTTTTTCATATTCATTCGCAAGCATTGTCAGGCTTAACGACACTTTTTCTGAAAAATTACTCACTGCCCAAGTCATACTTTGATCGGCTTCGAATAGACAAACCTGATTTAATGGTGGAAGCCCAGAGTATGCTAAATACTTTCACTCTAGCGCACAACGTTCACATCCAGCGTGAACAAGATAAACTGCTTGTTGACTTGCTTCAAAAGTGTAACAAAAGGGCTGTTTTTGTACCCCAGCATACGGCATGGTCAATGGCAAAATCTGCGAAAACTGAGAAAAATCAAAAGAATATTTTTGTAGGAACGGAAGTGTACACTGATGAGAAAGCGAGTTATTATTTCACCAGGTTAATTTCTCCCCGGGTTATAAACCGCTTTAAAAGTGTCACCACAGCGGGGCTGTGGGACTTCTGGACAAAACTGGTGGAATCTACAATTGAGTACGATGACTCCAGAAAATTGTCCGCTGAGTCACTGCTTGAAAAACCAAATATGAAGGGAAACACCCAAATCATATTTATTGTTCTGATGACAGGCTTGGGTGTGGCATTCCTATGCTTCTTAGCGGTGGATCAGGTGAAGAACATTTATTTTATGCCATGAAGAAGCTATTAAAGAAAATATATTTCATTTTTGGGAAAATTATGTCATGAAATATGCAATCATGAAGTTTAGAAGCAATGGACCTTTCGTAAATATAAGATTCAGACGAATTCGTAGAAATTTTTTTTTTAATTCAATTATGTCTGTATTTAACAATTCATAGCTTAGAAATAATTATAAATTATTGTATATAATCTATCTTTAATTGCTAAATATTATAGTTTATTTATAGAAACTTAATATTTATTTAGTAAATATATCAAGCAGATTCTGTCACTAAATCATGTTTATGCATTGTTCATGAATTCATGATTATGAACATTTAGTTTAAGTTCAACTGTTAAAATAAAGCAAAAGTTTACAGATGCTTAAAAAGATTAAACAATTTGACTTCAATTAAACAATATCAGACAAACGCAATCATGCTATGATGACAGTGTGGAAATCCCGTAATAATTGGCTCCTGTGGTTGAGGTTCAGTTTGAATCACTTGTTGATGATAACTATCGTGGTAATGTTGATTCACAATTAAAGTTGGTCGAGATTTTTTCTTAGCAGTGTGAACCGGAGTTGTTTCCCTACTCTGCAAATAGATGCGTCTCTTTCTTACACGCTTCTGAAAACAGTAGACAACCGTGGCACCAACAAATACTGAGAAGATTATATCCACAACCCCGACAATTCCAAATGCGGCGAGCACTTCCATTTGGTAGTAGCGTGGAGGTCCGTTGAGCAAAGCCATAACGTACAAAATGAAGCAGCTCATGGGAGTCAGCACGAAAATGGAGATTATGCAGCAAAGCGAGGTGACGCTGTAGGCCTTAGTCAATTCCTACGTTTCCAACAAGGAAAATGTTTTTTTGCATATCTTTATCAATTAAGAACTTTCATCGATTAAAAAGTACATTTATTTTAATTAAGCGTGTTGCGTGTATAAAATACCTCTTTGGAAGATTTCAGCCAGGTGAGCAACACGTAGACCCGAACACTTTGTGCGATAAGCATGCAAACACCTATCGTGATGTACTTGGAGGTTGACGGCTGGAACGAAAATGGTCGCGAAAGCAAAAACAACGTCCAGTAACCCAGCACAATTTCTGATGTGGCACATATCTAATAAAATAAAACAATTAAAACGTACATATAAATTTTACAGTAAATTGCCCACTTTAATTGAGCTATATTTAACTGAACTATTTACCAATGAAACAACCACGACGAATTCAACAGAAATATGAATGCAACTGAATGAACTGTCATAGCTTTTTGGTGGCTCTTTCACAATTACAACTTTATTCTTATTGTATCGTTTCCTGTATTCGCGCACTGATAACCGTGATGGAGAAGATTGAGGTTCCGGAGGTTCCTGCGGCAGCTTTGGTGGTGGATGAGGAAACTGTGGATGTTGATAATAAAAGGGAGTCAATGATGGTCCACCTTGCCCAATCATATTTTATTGCTTAAAAAATCAGAAAGAAAAGATACTTTCTCCAGGACGCTGCTTTTCTATTGCTACTATTTGTCTATGAGGGTAAAAAAATGGGATCGCGACTGTTTGTGTATGCGACGCACGCTGGACAACGACTCAACAGGGATTGTCAGTGAAAGTGAGAAAGAGAAACGAGGAGCTGAGCAAAGTGATGCAAAATCTGGCTCCAATCTGTCCAGGCAGTTATGTTCTAGCACATAGTATATTGGCACGGTAAGAGGCAGAGGCAGACTGGAGCCAACCTTGAAAGAAAAGTAGTACAGCACGAAGAAACGACTTTCTCTTTGCTTGCTTCGGTTTTCTCCACTTTATAAATATATTCAATGGCGCAATCCTGTTTTTAATGCGTTCTTCCTTTTCTCCTTTCCTGCACTTGCTAAAGCTCCATTGCTTCTGCTCGCTTAAGGCAAACTTTGTGTAAGACCGTTTAAGTGTCCGTATTTTGTACTTGTCTTCACAGCATGTAAAAATCACTAAAACTTTTTTATACGAACGAAATAGAGACGAGTGTGGGTTTCGTGCAATGCAATGCAATGCAATCACTCTCTCACTCACTTCATAGTATTTTAAGTGTATTGTATCATGACTATGAACAGGAACGTGCTTCATTTTCACTCCATATTAACAGCAACTTTATATGCGCCATTATTTTGCAAAATGCAAAAGGAAAATGACTTTCTCCAGTCTAACTAAGTAGGTAGGTACATTTACTTCGGTTACTTTTTCTTTACGAACGTGACGAACTTACCGCATGTCCATAGGTACATACGTAGTGGTAGTGAGTGAAAGCAGTAAAAAGTGAAGTCAAGTCAAAGTAAAGTTTCTTTTCTGTTTTTCGAAGTCATGACATACGTAACATGAAACCTAAACTCTCAGCTTTTCTCCCAAGTGACTGACTGAGTGAGCGAGCAGTGAATTGAGCGAGTGCCTTTCTCTTGTCGTATTAGTCGAGTTATTAGCAATATTATTATATCATCCCTTGCACAAAGTTATGTTTTGGAGTTGTATTAAGGCAATAAAGAAGACTCACCAGAGAGATGTTTCATTAGATTTTATTTCAGTCTTTGCTCTTATTATGTCAAGTCGCTCTGGATTCCATTCCAATTTCCAGTAACAAGAGGATTTTCTGATATGATGTGAGAACAAGGAAGCGATACGTAGATATTTCGCTTTATGTATTAATGTAAGGACAATGATGATACCGTTAACAGAACAAGTTAATATTAGCCCCCTTTGTGAAAAAATGGCAATTTATATTCTACTGCGTTATGTTATGCGATGACACGACGTGCGTAACAAGATTTTATATCATAACTGACGGAATTTATGCAGAGATTTCACAGACCCAGAAATTCTTCAAGTGTGAAAATGTAGCTTCTGGTTGTTTCGGTGAAGTCTATGCAAATGAAGCCAGAAAAAATGAAGTGTTTTTCAACATTATTTTAGTTATTTTCGCTTAAGCAAATTTTCTTGGTGCATTATGCAACACTATATTATTTATAGTATGTATAATACGTATGTAATTTGTTTTCTACGGGATTGTGCAACTGTTTTCGCACAAAGAAGTTTCGCAATTATAGAATGAATCTTACTTTCTCCAAGATTTTTGTGTGGTCATCTCTCCTTGACAAAAAGTTTTTTTTTGCTGACTGCGTGAGTTTATTTTCGTACTTACTTACTTTAGCTTGTACGTCTATTCGTTATCCACCTTATTTGTTTATTCTAGACATGGCTATAACCTAAAAAAGTGTTGAGATTGTGCAGATTCTTTTGGAAAGGTTTTACTTTTTCCACTCTGCAATTTTTTTATTAATCTTCATTTACGAAGGTTATACTTTGCCTCTTTTCGTGACGACCTGGCTTTCCCTCATTGATTTAATTTTTTAGTGTAAACTTATGTCACTTGAGGTAAAAGTTTAAATATTGTGAAAAATGTAATTTCATGTTTTAATTAAGTCTGAGATTGAAAATCCAAATTTGAATCGGTCTATATTAATGAAAGGTATTGAACGAATATACAATATTTTAATATAGACTTACTACTTAATATATTGGCAAAACCAAAATTAACACAAGGTGACTAGAATACTATATGAATTAACAAAGGAAACGAAAAATGAACAAAGACCAAGAAAATATTAGCGATTGTATCACCTTGCCCATCAAGACATCAAGAAGCTAGCAAACCATGATACATGGCCAATCTCATTTTACTCCGATTTTCGCTTCACTTTTGGTGCAACTCGGCTCATTTTATATTTCTTATGCAGCTGAGCTCTGAGGTTAGCTAACCTATTGGAAAATCTATACTTAACCATTAGAAGCAGTTAAAATGAAATTAAAGGTCGATATTTCACTTCAGTTTTCAGAAGCGACAGAACAAAACCGATAAAATGGTATTGATTCAGCTGGACTGAACCACTTAAATTTATTATAAAATGTTCATATTACCCAAAAGTTATTTAAATTTTATTCTAGCAATTAAAAAAATATCTTTTATTATTCACTTTTCCAGATTTGAAAAATGGATCTCCAGGATATCAAAATAAGTGACCTCTTCGATCCCTCCCGACCTTCATCGGAATCAGAAAATGTCCACGTCCTAGCTGCTGCAAAAATAGCTGCTGACCTAGGAGGCATCAGATCTCAATCACAGGACCCTCCTCCAGAGGTACCAACCGATGACCACGTCTTTGAGTGCAAAGTCTGCGGAAAATCATTCCACGACCCGAACAACTTCCGACGCCATGTTCGGTGTGTCCACCCTGGCACCACGTACGAGGAGGCTGGTTTCGTCAACCTGAGATTCTCCTGCCCATTTCCTGGCTGTGAGAAGACATTTTCTGCGAAGTGCCACTTAAATTATCATTTCCGTGTTAAACACGATCAAAAGTATGCCGAAGCTCACCTGAAATGCGACATCTGCCAGAAATGCTTCCGGTCCAAGAGGAACCTGGAAAGTCACCTGAACCGCCACCAAGGCGTGAAACCCTTCGAGTGTGGGATCTGCGGCTTGGCTTTCTTCGACCTGGGTCAGTGCAACAGACACGTCAAGGTTCATTTGGACAGCCAGGACAAAGTGTGCGTCTTTTGCAGGAAGGTCATCGTTGGGTCATTTAATTGTCTGGAGGACCACATGAGGACTCACACAAAAGAGTCTCCGTTCGACTGCGACGAGTGTGACTCCAATTTCACTAATATTTATAATTTAAGGAAGCACAAAAAATTTAATTGTCGTGCACGAAAATCCACAAGTCGAAAGAAAAGTTCAAAGGTCAAAAGTAGTAAGAGAAAGAAAAAGAAAATTAATTTTAATAGAGAAATGAAGATCCGCATCATTAAAGCCAAACGCCAAAGCATAGACGAAAGTACTGAGCCAATGTTAAATGGGGTTCCAGAGTGGGTTCACCACCTTCTAACATTTTAAATTAAATTATTCGCTAACCACTAATTAATATGTAATAGTATCTAATAATATTTATTTTCAGTGTATTATTCAAATGTCGCATACAAAATACAAATATTTTATATATTCAGACGGAAAAATAAAAGAAAAAATCGATTTTCTTACTTTCAATACTAGAACAAGTTTCAATGCTTTTGCCATGTGTAAATGTAAATGATAACAGTTGATTAATTTAAAATTATCATTATGTAATGCATTATGCATTTTATAATTACATACGTATGTAATTAAATAGAAAAGAAGTCATATTTACTGACTAACAAACTGATAAATTATGAAGGACGATTGTAACGGAACCGTGCGAAACTGGACGCCTCCTTTGGATTTGCTCCATTGTGGAGAAGAGCGTGAATCCGGATGACCTCCAACTTTGGCATTTTCTTCCAGATATTGGACTCCAACATTTTGTGCTCAAACCCCTGGAATTTAATGACTTCCTTGATCTTCGGCATTATCGCTGGTGGCGTTGCCACTGCATGCTGAGGATGAAGCAGGATGACCTCCAAGACCTTCAGGGTCTTTGCCAGTGGTAAAATAAAGTCGATCGTGCAGACATTCGGTATGAAGATGCGGAGTTTTGTCAATTTCGGCAGAGTGAGTCGATATTTGGGACACTTCTCGGTGATCATTTCCTGATCCAATTGTCGTGTCGCCTTCGGAAGGTACAGCTTCAGGTCAGTGAGTGTCTCGCCGAATCGCTTTCGGAGCATTTTGAATATCCGGTTCCAGTCGGGACATTGACGGAATCCGGGATTCTGTCCATCCTCAGTCTCTTCCGAACAGAGTAGAAATAATTTCTGGAGTTTTGCGCCAATCGCGAAAAGCGAGAATTCCCAGTCCACCCAGTCTTTGAATGACCTCAGGCGGATCATCAGCTCAGTCACGTTTGGTAAAATGGGCGACGCAGGATTGTGCTTGAATGTAAAGACCACATTGTCCAGGAGCTTGGAGGTGTAGTTGATTTTGACTCTTTCGAGGTTCTTGCACTGCTTCATGAAGTGGGTGACGATTGGTGCTGGAATGTTCTCAAAATTGAGCATCTTCACATGCTTGACCATATCCGACTGGAGCGGCTCATCCCGAATGTCTCTTGGCACGTGCGCCAAAACATCCCTTCGAATATCATCAGGACCCACTGCTGCTCGCACCTGTCGACCACGCATCAATGCGCTCTCGGCATCGTAGCTGAAGGTCAGTGACTTTAAATTCGGAATTTTTCGAAGCCAGATTCGGAGGGTCGAGTACAAAAGAATGAGCGGCGTCTTCTTGATATTGAGATTGAAGTGCCAGATGTTTTGACCGTACCGCTTAATAAACGCGATCATTCCCGTGAACAGAGCGAACACCAGAAACATGACGTTGTCATCTTCTTCCGGGTTTCCGTTTTCGGCATCCCGGTTGTTCTGACCTTGGCCATCGTCTTCTTCTGTCGCAAGCGTCTCGGTGACAATCAGGTGCTTCGTGAAGAGGAGGTTCAAGCCTCTTCTGTAGTACGTTGGATATCTCGCGATGATCCGCTCGAAGTCTTGGAACCACGCGGCATCGAAACATTTCTGGAGCCCGGTGCCATCCCACTTGAAAATTGGCGTGTCCGTGTCATCCTCAAACAGTTCATCCTCCGAAAATGTGGGCAACTGCAAGTGACTGGGGTGGTTCTGAATAAACTTCAGAAATTCGCTGTGCCACGATGAACACACACTTTTCAGTCCCAGCAAGTCTTGATTAGTGAGTTGCTGCTCCTTCGGCCACGAAGGATTCGCCTTGTCAATGAGGAGACGCATCACCTGGGGCAGGAGTAAGTTGACCCTCTTTGACTGGAGGAGGGACCGCCACTGGGGGCAGGTGTTGATCACGGTTTCGATGTCAGCACGACACAGGCCCATACCGAATGTTTTGAGCCACATCTGGAAATTCAAAGATAAAGTTTTAATTTTAATTTAATTTTGTCAAAATAAAAGAAACTGAAATAATTTTTAATTTTAATTAAACTAAAACCTCTTCCGGAAACAGCAGAAAAGGACTAGAAAAAGGTCCCTTGATTGCCTCTGATGACCCTGGAAGTCCCGTGACGAGATTACTGCCCGAAGGTCGCTGAGTCATTAAGTGATCACGATCATTTTCATTATCATTGCCATCTTGGACTGTAGTTGGCTGAACTGGATTTGGAGGTTCAGGTTGACTTTGACGTGTTCTCCAAGATCGTGTTCTAGGTGGTGACGAAGGCAAAGGGACGAGATGGAGGTTTCCTTTTGCCGGCCGTTTCGCTTCCACTTGCAAGTCGTTATCATCCTCTGTTGTAGCTGGCAAAGGTCGTTTCTTGGGACTGGGGGTCGTTGCCGTTGTCCCCACAATAGTTACGGTGTCACAATCAGTTAAGCAGAATCCGGATCCCCGTCCATCTGCTTGTGCACCTCCACCTCCACCACGAAAGGTGGATTTTCCTGACCTCAGTCGCATTTGGGTTTTTCAGTAATTAATTGACTAGATGATTACTGATTAAATATCCGTTGCTCAATCTGTCAGTCAGCTCCAGTTGCTCTCGTCTTCAGGACTGGAACTTGCAGTGGCAGACAGAGATAGGCTTCACTGAAAATACCACAATAAATAAATTGTTAATTAAAAAATATCACAACAAATAAATCATTCTTAATTAACTAATCTGATAAATATTTCCTTGTTGCTTGTTATCAATTAAGTACGATGCTTTAAAAATCCACTTTCAAAATGCACCTTTACCTCAACAAGTAGAGTAGTTAGTCAAGAAGAAGAAAACAAATACTTAATTTAATTATCAGTCAGTCAGTTCACGAACTGATACGGAATTTATTTAGTTTGTTCAACAAACTATTCAGTATTAAACCTGAAATGCCGAAAGTTAATTTAATTGCTCATTGTGTGAGCAAGACGAAAAAAATGAACTGGATTGGTGAAGTGCTCCAGCTGAAGTAAACAAACCTTTTGCCTGTAATGTGTAACTTGTGAATGTGATCGTGATTTCGTGATTTCGTTTCGGATGAGAAAAAGTACAAGAAGGCATGAAAGGAATAGCAATAGCAAAGGAAAATGAAACTCAAACAAAATCCGGCTTTACACTAAACCAAGAAGGCAAGGCAAAGACAAGATTAGATGGGCATTGGGCATACATACTGACTCAGTATTACTGAGGACAGATTTACAAGACTAGGCTCTGGTCAGCGCTGCGCTGCTGCTCATGATCTGGAAAATCGAATCTTCTCTTTCTCGATACTCGATACTAAACTCATTGATAGATGTCGGTTATTAAAACAGCGCATTTATGAAGTTTTTCCACACATAAAATCTTTATATAATTTTGACGCCTATTTTTTGGGTAAATATAATCGATGACGGAATATTTATATTTTTAAGTTCTCACCTTATTATCTACCCGGTTTAACTCATTTAAATTATGTCAGATAAATTTAATTCCCATATCGCAGTATTTTTGTAATTTATTTCGCAAATGGTATTCCAGTGATTATAAAATATTTTATTCGACTGGCA
>VYYJ01001910.1:0-25659 GCA_021029165.1 Cyphoderus albinus
GAGGGAGCGTCTTTAGTTGATAAAGAACAGGATGGCGAAGGTATTTTCAACGCTGGCTTGTACACAATTTTATTTTGCTTTTTTGATTCTTAAGCTTTCGAATGATATGTATGCATGATGAATGTATTTACCCTCAGAGCTTGAAAATGAAAGAACATTGCTTTTAAAACCTTAAAAATACGCTGGTATACAAATGGTTGCTTGACGGGCGTTTGAACGAAGGAAACTTTTGGATTACAAAATTGCATTGAATATTTTTGCCCACAGCTAAAAGCCCAAAAGTTCATAAGAAAAGGATTAGTGTGGACGACAAAATTCTCAGCGTCATCTCTACGGATTTGGATGACAATTCGGCAACGGATGTGTCACAGTCGGAGTCGGACGTTTTCCATTCCATTATAAACACATTGCGAGATGATGATGATGACACGATGAAATCGGATGGGGATGATGGAGAGGATATTACTTTGGATATTGACACGCCAGAAGATATGGATGATAATAATGACATGGAAGACTCCATTCTAGAACGTAAGTGTAACCGAAGGAATTATGGGAAGAGTTAAAAATAAGCAGTATTACAAAATTTACATTTTATGTAAAAGTGTGCAATATCCGAGTCAGATTTTCATAAAACTAGTCACAGGAAATACGATTTATTTCAATAATTGTAAAATGGCTTGCTATCATTGTTACAGAGTTGGATTCCTTGTCTACTCAACCTCGGGCGCTTATCAAAGAATACTCTGCAGAAAGAAGAGTTGGAGGATGAACGTCGCTGGAAATCTTTCAAAGTTGGGCCAAACGACATACAAATTGACCTGAAAGCCATCCACCCTTACAGAAGAGTACTCTCTCATGGTGGCTACTTTGATGCAGAGAAAAATATTGCCATAATTTTGTTTTCCGGTTGTTATCTGCCAGACAGAAGTAGAAAAGAGTACACTTATCTCATGGATCATCTCTTCCTGTAAGAATTCACATGTAGCTTTTTATGTTAAGTTGTCATTTATTTATTGCAATTTAAATTATGGTTTGAGACATGTGGCGTAAACTGGGACTTTTGGTACATTTTTATTACAATTTTTCTGTGAAAGTTGAGATAACCAGACTGAAAACGGAAATTTAGAATGAAAATAATACAGTTGGGAAATTTCATTTCCCATTTGATGAAATGATAACTGCAATAAGTGTAATAAAAATATCATATCTTTTTGTTTTTATTGTGCCTTACGAAATATAATTTTTGTCTTGATAGATACGTCTTGTCGACGCTAGAAGAACTTGTGGTTGATGACTACATTCTTGTCTACTTACACGGAGCAACTCCAAAAACATGCATGCCCACGTTTGGTTGGTAAGTGAAGTGAACGATGTATACCAAACCAAAAACAGAGTTAACGATATTTATTCATGGAGTTATCACATGGTATTAATTAAATTTCAGGCTGAAAAGATGCTACCAATTGATTGATCGGAGACTGAAAAAGAATTTGAAGGCATTGTACTTGGTTCATCCCACGTTCTGGCTCAGGACCGTTGTTGCACTTACGAAACCATTTGTGAGGTAAAAACTTTATCAATTACAAAGGCGGAAAAATATCATTTCAACGCTTCCATTTTAGTTTCTAGCTTGTTTGCAGACAAAGTGCAGGCAATGAGCCTTTCAACTAAACAGATAAGCAAATACCTAAATGAATAAAAATGGTCTGACTTCTTGTACTTTTTCACAGTTCTAAATTCAGCAAGAAGGTGCAGTTCGTCAATACCCTTTCAGATTTATGCCTCGAGATACCTACGGAGCATCTAGTTATTCCAGATCGTGTCTTACAGTAAGTGGCCTCTCTCTGTGCTTTACTATCTTACCATATTCTAATAAGATAATAAAAAGTGAATTATGGATCAACTATTAAAAAGCAAAGATTGTATTAAGTATTTCTACCCTTCCATGTTCCTTATTTATATGTAAATTAACTTCTAAAAAGCACGCATTATTTACATAAAGTGATATTCAATGCGACGTCAGTCAATTTCATGTTTTCTTCCTTTCTCTTCTCTTTGCACACGCCACGAAATTCTTCCATCATGAATCATCATCATCATCAAGGTATGACGCAATTAGGCAACAAATGGAAAATAGCAAACGAGCACGGACTGCAAAAGTGCCGTGAATGCCGTGAAAATAGAAAAATATACGACAGTGTGGGTGAAAGGTATATTTTATTTGTCTCCATCATTAACAACGCCATTACTGTTGCTGTTGCGTGTTGCATCCTCCAATTCTTTTGTTTGCCTTCAATGCCTTGTAGAATACCGTGCCTAAACAAAAAAAATGGTCTATTAAAGATTGACAAAATGACAGCAGTTTTCTAGCTTAGACTAACCTTATTAGACAAGTGGGAATCCTCCCGATTCCGACCACACTTTGTTGATGCCCATTGTTTTTATCTGCGTAGCAATTTGCAGTATACAATTTTTTTAGATTTGTAAAGATTTTTTAGTAGAGACTAACAGTATTTTTTACTGCGTTCATTGTTATTTCAGTTCATGTTTCTGCCTACAAAACAATTTCTAATCTCTTTTTGAGCACAACCTCATCAACACCAACGCAAAAATAAGGCGTTACCACGAATTTTTTAAAATTTGTTATTTGACGAATCGAGTACATGCATGACATGACGGTTAATAAGAGAAGACAATCACTGCTTAGTCATTGCCATCCTCCATTCATTTAGTTTCAAAGCGGAAGTTAAATTTTGTATTTCTGATACATGTATTGTTTCAGCCGTTCACCTAATCCTTACATTATTTTACAAAAACAATAAGCCAATTAAGAGATAGATAGTTTGATCATGCAAGAAATTGATTGTTGTAACACTAACCTACACAAATTTTAGCCTCTCTTCAACAATCGTAGGTATCTAAATTTAGTTTTCCAATTTAATCGCATGCCTTATTAAGACAAATGATTGCAGTGATAGAGGCTAAATAAAAAATAATTTAGCAGGAATGAGAGCTTTGAATTAAGTTTTATTTTAAACGCATTTTTTATCAATATTTTTAGTGTATTCGCCCTGATGAAGCTGAAGCATCTGTAATGACGCATATACTGACATAATTTATTTATTTTTCATTTCAGGTACGACTTCGACCTTAAAGTGGATGACTTGAAGAGAAGGAAGATAATGAGCTGATAAAATGGACGTCAAACATAAGAAGCCTTGATTGTGTCACACAAGGAAAACAATCGTCATCGTTTACACAATTTAGCAAATACGAACTAGCATTTAGCCTAACTTATCAATGTTTTAGTTTATGCATTTGAGGTAAATCACTCTTTAATCCACGAAGCTCATTTCCCACTTCTTGCTTCCATTTTTTATCTAATGCTACATGAAACAAAGTTGATCCGCTGAAAACGCCGAATTCGGAGACTTTCACAGGGATTGATTCTAGACCACACAAGAACAATTTTATCGCTCTTATACGTTGTATAGTTATTTTAATGAAGGACAAGTTTGAACCTTAGAAATAATAAAGAGAGATAAACCCTAGCTAGCGCAGTAAGGTATTAACAAAAGACTGTATTTAGTGTGTTTTAAGTAATCATTTGTACTTCATTATTTGTTAATGTGACATAGGAATAGGTTATTACTTTATTAGTGCGCATTAATCAAACAATTCCATTTCTAAACCCGATACTAAATGAACTTCAAGCTACTGCTGCAGCTTCAAAAAAATTTGTATCAGTCACCAAAATATAGGAAAATTTTATCTATCGCTTGATCTAATTTGTACTTACCGAGAGCATGGGAAAGAGTTATATTTGATAGCTCTTGCAGCCCACTTAATCAAAGCTTTAAACTAGCAGTACCTTTTAGGATAGACGACAAAAATCTAATTCTGCTACGTATTTACCTTTTAACAGATCCGCGTAATAAAATCATAATCCAAACTAACATTTTATTATATCGTCATCAAAATAGTTTCACTGCTGGCAAATTAAGTGATAATCAGCTTTTAAATAAATGGTGTACCTATTGTTATGTAACAATAACTTTGAACAAAAATCACAACTCAAAGATACAATATCGTAGAATGGCAAACTAGTTCCAACAACTACAACTATATTTTCATTTTTAATTAAACATCCTTTTGAAGTAAAGGACCGGAAAATTATGAAAGGTTAATCAGCTAAAATGCTCGTTTATCGAATGTTAAGTGATTCGGAGGTTTATGGTGCATGATTCGATTTTAAGTAAAAGAAAAGAAACAAGTTCAATTAATTAAAATTCTAAAAGTAACCTGATGTACAACATAATATATATCTACCAATAATTACGACGTAATGTTAAGAAGTAATTTGTACTAAAATTTTACTATTAAAAAGCTGAAGGAAGCAGTGATGGTTTTGAAATATCAACCACGTTATAGTTCAACTTTTGACAAAAGGAAATTTTTAACTAGTTTTACGTACTTTTAGGCTATTGATTGTAAAATTATATTGTAGGTGTCATAAAGCAAAAACTAAATTCATTATTGTGTAATTACTATATTAAAAATGAAATTTTTCGCATCATCTGTACGATTTGTCATTTTATATATGGTGCCACCTGGTAGAATATTATTTAAGTTATCGTTAGTTGTCTTAAACAATTAAACGTATTAATAGATGTAATACTGTAAAAGAGTAAAATTCATAAATGATTTCTGGTTACCAGAATTAAAACTTACAATATGTCGGTTTTTAATTGTGCATTCTTTGAGTTTGAAATGCATTACGATTAATGTTGAATGTACTTTGTTATATTGTTCAATTTGTGTATTCCGTTATGCGGTAACACATTAGGTGCCACCGAAAAACTCAAGCAGTGAAATGTTTTGGAAATTAAGACTAGTTAAGATTATTCAATTATTTAATTACTAATTAAACAAGTCGCTTCGTGTAACCTACGCCTCGTAATGTTCCCTAACAAAGTCAGAATGAAAAACAATAAATCTTATCTTGTGAAACTTCTTAATTTTCTTTTCCATAAAGCTTTATTCAATCTCTTGACATTTATTACAAAACACCACTTTCATGTCAAAATACATCCTCGTCAATATCCGGAAATTATTTAGTGCTATATATAAATGCAATGAACTATGAAAGCACAAAAGGAATAAAACAGTATTTTTGCATCCATAAATTTACTAATATAATAACTGAATGTGTTTTTCACTGTGCCCCGTTGCACTTTTGCCTTTTGCTTTCTCCGTCTATACCTTAGAATTGATGAAGTCTAAGTAAGACTTACAATTATGAAATAATATTATTAATTGCGTAAAGGAGAATCAGGTCAAGCCGAAAATCAATAAATTCAGATAGCTTTAGCGTAAAATGATCCCATAAATATCGTCAGGATTTACTCTCAACTGTCAATGTCAGTTCGAATACGTGCCAACACTTTGTTTTTCATAGTGAAGACCGCCTCTTCCAGCAGTCACTGTCACTAAGTAAAACACACGAAAGCTAAAGAGAAACTTTGTGCTCTTTCTTTGGGTTCAGTCTCAGTCACATCATAAATCATAAATAATAGATAATACTATTAAATTGGTAGTAACCACCACCAAGCGTAAGCAACGTCGCTCCAAGAGACGAAAAGGCAAACAAACATCCTTCCACGTTCAGGTGGTATTGCAAGGTGGTAAACTGGAAAACCTAGCTGGTACCTACGTACATGTTCAAACTGAACTTTCTCCCTGGGATTTGTATGCATGCGTTAATACTTTTCAACAAGACTTGCAAGTTACCGTCAATATTGTTTCCATAATTTGAATACTCCTTCGTGATATTACTAAACATTTTGAAAATAATTCATTGCATTTACTCAAATTTTTATGATCAATTAAGCGAAATAGTTGACATTGAATAAGATGACGAATAATTCAGACCCACCCTCTAAACTCAGCAGTGATCGAGTAGCAATTTGGGAAGTCCCTTTGAATTCTGGGCTGTACGCGGTTGAATTCGAACATGGAACGACCACTGGTAAACGTCTTGTGCGGGTTAACGGAAAGGTAAGTGATTCTGTTTATCATCCTTTCGGTGTTAACATGGAGTGAATTCCTCAAGAAATTCAAATCATGACAATGTTATTTTTTTTGTATTTATTGCAGGAAGTTCTTCGCAAGGACTGGATGTTTAAATTGGTAGGGGCGGAGGAGTTTCCAATTGATAAGAGTATTGGACGCATAAAAATCGATCCCGTGGGAATATTTGCGTATCGGTATTCCCTAGAAGTGGATGGGAAATCATTCCGGCAATTTATAGAAAGGCAGTCAAAGATATTGAAAAGCTGGACCACAAAAACTGTGGATGGCACGGATTTGCGAATTGTCTTAGAGAAAGATACTCTAGATATCTACGTAAATGGAGTAAAAGTGGAAATTCAGGTATCAAAGTGCAATTGAAGAAATTCATTTCACAATAAAAACATCACCTTTTTTACTTCAAACTTGGAAAGTGAAAATGTCTTTTTCTTTAGAGTGAATTTGTAGATGGGGGCACGAAAACTCACTTCGAAGCTGCCAATTTTCCGGCAACCCTTCATGCTTTGTGCACAGGGATTAAGAAGCAGCCCATCATTTATTCGATGACTTTCAATGGAGAACAAATTCCAGAAGCTAGCGAATAAAGAGAAAGTGGAATACCGAAAAAGTTGTTACAGAAAAAAGCGCCTGCTCAAATACGTTCATAATTTTATTTTAGCGTCTCCTCTTGTTAATTACCTTGTACCTTTTAATTCCAAAAATTCTCTGTAAATGCAAATCTGCAAATGTGTTATATAATCTAATCTAAGTGTTCCTAAACTTTTTTAATATTTTAGTTTTCTGGTTAATTCTTAATCAATTAAGTAATACATACATACAAGAATGGCTTACTACATGATTATTCATTCTCAATACATAGTAGAAATATTGGTTCATTCGGAGTTTAGTCAGTTTAGAGGATTATTTTTATGTACATACATACATTGGACTAACACTTTCACTTACGGGTTAGTGAACCATTTTCCTACTACGTTTTTCTTGTTATGCTATTCTCTATTCTGTATAGGATCAAACTATATTTTATGAAAACAGATTCTACAGTTAGTTCTATTCATTGTGATAGATTACATAGCGTAACCTGCACTCGGAATTTAAATAAAGCAACATACTTTTATTTTCAAAGTAAATATATGTGTTTTGCGTTTATTAATCAATTTATATTAATAACTTCCATCGGAATAAATCTCATTGGACTAGGGTTGCGCGGATGAATGCATTTAAACACTGTCGTTATTAAGTGAAATTGAAGATTGCTTTGCTGCTCATGATGATTCACAGTTGATAACCAATAATAAGGGATAACAAAACTCACCCGTAAACGATAAGGTTTATCGCAAACATGATAGTGGGTATCAAGCATAGATAGTCGTAAAAAACTATTCACTTTCGTCTTTCTCATATCATTCTTCAATCGATCAAATAACTCTTACTGGTTTTAGAACGTGAATGGAAATAATCTGTTCATGCTGAACCTTTAATTGTTTTTTAATAAACGTCATTAAGTCATCTGTTAAAATGTAGATTGCTAAAGTTGGCAAACCTTTCACCATGAATATTTCTGTGTTGGTGCAATTTTTTTTATTCATTATTAGTTCCATGAATGTGGAAAGCCAAGAAGAAGAAGAATTACCGTGTGTTCAAGAAAACTATGCAGGATGTCCGAAAGTTCTCTGCAACTTGATAAATAATAGAAAGAGTGAAGTTTGCGATTTTGTTCAATGTGAGGGCATAACAGAAGATGATTGTGAAGGCGAAGGTGTTTATTTCGAGTATGGAATATCAATGTGTGGTTGTTGCAATGGATGCGCCAGATATTTAAGTAAGCAGTACACATTAAAGTACTTTTAAATGCGACACACTTGGTGAGTTGGATTTTTGAATTGGATTTTCAGAGGAGGGAGATGAATGTGACGTCAGTCCACCTGTGCCTGTAATAGACCCTAACTGCACTGATCCATTTTGTCCGGTTTTGAAAAGACGTTGCATGCCAGGGTATGTACACATAAAGATAAAATAATTATGATGACATGATATAGGATAGACTCATGTTACATACCTCAACTACTTGTACTTTCATGCAGTCTGGTATGTAACGNAGGAGGTTCGTCTAAACGATGTGCTTATGACCCCACGGTGACACCTAAAGATGACACTTGTTGGGACAAGAAAAATATGTTTTTGGTAGATCAGCTTCACTGGAACCCATCCTGTGAGTCAGACAACACTTACTCTCCTAAGCAATGTAAGGGACAGCCCAACGAGGATGGTGTCTGCTTTTGCGTCGACGAGGACGGAAAGAGAATTTTTGGACGGGAATGGAAAACCCAATCTATCAACCAGACCTGCGGTGATTTTATTAATAAAACTCTGATTATTATCCCATATCCGTCTTATTGTAAAACTTTTTGCTAAATGTAATTAATATCAGCTTGCAGCAGAATGGTCGACAAATTACGAAAGAGAGGAAACATTGCCGCATTTCATTGCTCGGCAGATGGAAATTTTGAACCACTGCAATGTGACATGGATTCAGGAACCTGTTACTGTGTTGATCCTAAAACCGGAGAATTAAAAAATGGCGAAATCGTTCCGGAACACCAATATCACCTTCTTTCTTGTCACTCGACGGAATTAATGAATGAAACGTATTTGAGGGTATGTGATGGTGAATGGGCCGCCTGGGAGAGAATTAGAAGGGAAGGGAAAATGCACGGGCTCAATGTAATGGCAGCTAAGGACTTGAAATGTGATTTTGATGGAAGCTATCAACCGGTTCATAGAGTCGAAGGACAGTTAGTTCAGCTAGTTTTTAAAATTGTCTTGAAACCCGACATTGTGAACTCAAACTAAAAAGCACGTCAATTTTTATTTTAGATCATACTGTGCGGATAAATTAGGTATGTCCCTGACTGAATATCACCAAGAGATAGGTCTACGTCCGATGGATTGTCGTAAGTATTTAAGATTGACTAATACTAAAGCTGACAAAAGTTTTGCCGAATGAGTAAACAAAATAATGGTAAAATTTATGTCAAAGACTGTTTTAGAGATTCCCTGTTATTTGGAGAGGAAGATCGACCGTTCTTTAAAAATTGTGCAGAAGGCACTGGTAACTACGCTGTAACGGCAGAGAGCAATCAAAACAGCGTCTCTTGCTTAGACCAGGATGGTTTTTTTATGGGAACATCAGTACCAAAACATCTAGAATGTTGCCTTCTTGGCGATTGCCCTAATAGCTTAATTCAGCAATTTTGCTATGATCCTGCAACCAATCCGGAGGGCATTAAGAAATGTCCTCAGAGACCAATTTAACCTATTTATAAAATTGATCGAAGAATTTATTAACATCGCTCCATTCATTCCATCTATCTCAAAGCTAATTTTGAGAAATAAAAGTTATAAGTACATAAATACGTATGTATAGACTTGTCTACTTCTCTGCGTCATTTGTCATAATTGCATATTTACTTATCTTTCATTATGGATAAACTTTTCGTTGATAACACACCAACGATAACGATTAGCATCGTTGGCATCTCTGGAATCAATTTCATTGTCACAAGCAGTATGGTATATATCCAGTATGTCATAGTATTACATCCTAAGAAAGGCAGTCTGATGAATGGTAACTGCTGACGTTTTACTGCTAAAATGCAAAAATCAAATGAGCTGTGTGCCTTAAATCAGACCTAAGGGATTACAGTTAGAACTGTTTATTATTGATCTAAGCATTTTCAAAATGCAAAACATACTTTTAGGTAGCATGAAACTACTTATTTTTGTGGGACTATTTCAGCTAATTTTAATTTCAAAAGCGGTTGCCACAAGTGAAGTCCAAAAGTGTCCAGTGCTACTGCACAAAATTCCAAACGTTTGCGAAAGACTTCAGTGTGAGAAACTCCTCACACCGGGGATGTGTCCACCAGAATCAATTTTCGTTCACGACTTTGCCTTATGCGGATGTTGCCCTTCCTGTGTTACTTATCTTGGACTTGGTGAAAGTGATTAAGCAAAACATACTTTTGTGTAGCATGAAACTACTTATTTTTATGGGACTACTCCAGCTAATTTTAATTTCAAAGTCGGATGCCACAAGTGAAGTCCAAAAGTGTCCAGTGCTCCTGGACAAAATTCCAAACGTTTGCGAAAGACTTCAGTGTGAAAAACTCCTCACACCGGGAATGTGTCCACCAGAATCAATTTTTGTTCACGACTTTGCCTTATGCGGATGTTGCCCTTCCTGTGTTACTTATCTTGGACTTGGTGAAAGTGATTAAATAAAACATTTCAAATTGTACTTTATGAATAGTATAAAGTTTATATCTGAATTAAAAGACTTTTCACATTTTATTGTTTAACATTTTATTGAAAGCTTGTAAAGAAGATGAACCAGAGCAATGGACAATTGATCCTGCATGCAACGACAATAATTGCCCCGTGAAAGTTAATCGATGCTCTCCGGGTTTGCTTTGTGACCTCGACGAGAAGAAATGTCAGCTTCCTTCAAAGAATGCAAGGCCCAACCCGGAAGTAGATGAATGCCTCTTCCGCAAAACTCTTTTCAGGGAAAACTTGGTTCATTGGGATCCAAATTGTGAGGCTGACGGCTCCTTTTCTCAGAAACAGTGTAAAGGAAATCATGCTTCAGGCGAATGTTTCTGCACAGATCGACAGGGTGGCAGGATTTTTGGTCGCGAGTGGTGGCAGCAAGCAGAAAATCAAACTTGTGGTAATTCCTGAATTTTATACAAAATCTAAATACTCCTATAGAATGATATTTTCTAATACTTTTCCTGTTTGGTGCAGCATGCAGTAGAAGAGTGTTCGAAAGTCGGACTGATATTCGGTCAATCGGTTCTTTTCACTGTTCTGCTGACGGAAACTTTGAGCCACTCCAGTGTAACCTCGATTTAGGGGTATGCTTTTGTGTTGACAAAAACACTGGACAATTGGATGGGGTAATTTTTTAAACAATAAGGATTTTTTTTTAAATTTTGAACTTTTTAAAATAATGCATAACCAACAGCAGATCTACTTTTAAGTCGTTAGTACCCGAATCTGAGTGGACGCTACTTCCCTGTTTCGCAGAATTTTTAAACATGACAAAGCAAAAACCGGACGCCCAATATTTAAGGCAGTGTGATAGCGAATGGGTAGGAATGAGGCAGGTAACAATCGTAGGTAACGAACACGCTCTCGTTTTGCGGTTAAAAGCTTTGGCTTGCGATTACGACGGAAGTTTTGCACCTATCCAAAGAAATGGAATTGCGTATGATCACAATAACCTATTCTGTAGTTTCAGTTATGAATTCCTTCCACGAATACGATGTGTGTCATTTTTGCATTTTTTTATTACAGGGTAACTTGTGTTTTCAAGAACGGAACCAAAATCAAATCTTACAGTACAACCGCTGGTGGAGACGCCAACTGCAGTACGTATTGAAATCAATTATAGTCTGGCAATTTCACATTTTTCTTAGGATATGACAATTATTAACATGATTCTAGATTGTGCGAGAGATGTGGAGGAATATTATCCTTCACAAGACAGACCACTTAGTTTGAAATGTCAAGAAAACAAAGGAAATTTTGATATTGCCTATGATTTCGGGTCACAAGCTTCGTGCGTCGACAAAGATGGATTTTTGTATGGAGACCTCGTTCCTTCGGACCACATGTGCTGTTTATTAAATGAAGGATGCTCCCCAGAGATGAAAAAATCCTGTTACGATCAAGGGGAAGGGGCAGTTATTACAGAAGGAATTAAACATTGCGATTTTTGGTACTACCGAAGTTAACGAACAAATTCAATGATTTAATAATGTCATGTTTAATCGTGTATTAGCGAATTCTTAAGATATAAATTCAATCTTATAAATAACTATAATAATAAGTCGTTGACCAATAAATTTGATTTTTACAGCGTTTTTATTTATACCGTCTCTAATGTATATTTATGTATATTCAATAATCTTAACGATGGTCATTTCTGGATTATCAAGAGCTGTTAAAAAGGCGCGTCTCTACGACAGAGACACAAAACGATACGTATTTTACAGTTAATCTGAGATTAACTCATCCATTCGACGACGGACTGCCAACTCAACTACTTCTAAACTTTGCCAGTCCAATTCAGGAATCAAGCAGAGCACCGCTGACAAAAGGTTGGAGGACTGCAACAATTGATTTTTAATGGGCTAAATTTAAAGTTGATGTTAAAAAAAATTGTCCTTCTTGAATTGTTAAATTTATTAACTTACTTTTGTACGAGGCTTATTTCGGAGGTGTTGCTGAGAGTTCGAACGCTGCGAGAGAACCAAATTTGGCATGTTATTTCTGTGATTCTGAATATTTTGCGCGGACGATTCGTCGTAGCCTATTTCAGCGTAATCTGTGGATGCACGTCTCTGCTGAAATGTACCCGCTAGAACCACTTCCGTTTGTAATCTCACGCTCATTGCTTCCCCTGTGCTGGAAATAATCTGGAGAGTGGGAAGCTCTTCGTGCCTGCAAATAGTTTTTCAAAATTAGTAGAAGCGTCGACCACTATGCCAAGATTAGACCATATTAGCTTGTGTTAAAAGGTTAGCCATTATCACGCCATTTCCTCCTAAACCTTACCGTTGAAGGAACCTCCCCATTGTTGTTAGTTGGTGAGGAGTCGCGATCTTCCCACTGTGGGGATGAGCCAATGTTAACAGGTTAGCCATTATCACGCCATTTCCTCCTAAACCTTACCGTTGAAGGAACCTCCCCATTGTTGTTAGTTGGTGAGGAGTCGCGATCTTCCCACTGTGGGGATGAGCCACTTCCACCAGTTGAACTTGCAGCAGGTGCTGCACTTTTGCCAGGCAAAATATGCGCTTGCGATTGTGACTGATTACCGTTTGAGTTACTTGATATGACTGGCCCATTGTTAGTATTATTTGTTAATTGAGTGGCTTGAACTGCTGATGGCTCGGGTGTTCTGGATCTGGATCTGTCACCTCCCTATTCGGTATCAATTAAGGTAAATTAATTAGTTCTTTTCAAGCCCCTACAGCCTTGTTACAAAAGTTATTTAAGCTTTATCCTGCGGATGGTTTTTTATAAAGAGTTTTTCATGCAAAGAGAAAATATCTCCCAGCATTTAAAAAACTTTAGTTTTTGTGGTTACATTTTGGTTTTGAAAGTAATAATCCGCCGGAGGTGAATGTGAGACGGCGTTTCCGCTTCGGTGAAACAAGGTCTCATCTTCGTAGTCATAATGAGTGGAACCCCTGCGTGCCGCCTGAGTGGTCGGAGCTGGAGGACTTTCTTCGCGGTAGTACACTGTCTCAGGCGAAGTGCGTTCCTAAACACCAATAAAATAACATTGCAGCTTATTCTGATAGGAGTAGGAGACTTTAAATGTTTAAATGTACATATGAATAAGTTAAGTCTGCACTTTTACAGAGGGAAATTCCAATATTAGGCCCTGTTTGAAAGCTTGATCAACCTCATCTTGCGAAACTTGTGTGTTGTCTAATACTTCAAGATTTGGAAGAGCCCGGAGTACAGTGTATCTGTACCTGTGGGTATTTTTAATTGTACATAAATTGTTACATTAAAATTAATAGATCGTTTGCTGAGCATAATAGTTTTAAGTGGAAAAGTGATTTACTTACGCAGTGGGTGTGCCTGCTGTTTCCACACATGGATTCTCAGCGAGCAATAATCGTTTCAATCTTGGTAAATCCTGCAGGTAGCACAGTTCTGACAGGTCACGAATTTCATTGCGGCGAACGTACAGTTCCACAAGATTGCGACAGTGTTGAAAGTCTGCCAAAGACTTAATTTTGTTCAAACTGAAATTTAAAAAAAATATCATCCACTTCATATATCTATTTTGGTCTTATCATCTTTCTCCTCCTATTTACTTTTTTCAATCAATCATTGTAAGCTAAAATTACCTTAACGAAAGTACTTCCACATTGCTCAAACGTCGAACCAGACTAATGTCATCCAGATCAGAACCCCTGACACAATAAAGCACATAGCACAAAGTTTAAAGAACTGAATCTTAGTTTTTTTTTTGTTAATCTTTTATATGGTTTTTTTTTAGGTTGTAGTACTTTATGAAATCAAAAATCATACATACAACTTACCAACAATTCAACTTTTTAACGGCCGACAAGTCCGACGTTTTGGTTCTCGCTATAATCATATCTTCCGTTAGCTTCGTCATTTTTGCGAAGAATTGTAGTTCACAATCACAATTAAAATTTGTTTCGGAAGGGCAACCACAGCAGAGATTTCTGGGATCACAAAGAACAGTTGCATAACATTTTCAACCTATAACATGGGGTTATAAGGCTGAAAATGTATTTAATAATGCAGACGCAGAGTAAGACTATTTAAACTCGGTAAGCACAATGTTGTTAAATAACGTTAGCACTTAATCATAACCAAACAATATACTAAAAAGTCACCAAGTAACCGACTTGACTGTGACTATTGGTTTACTTGATGAGCTAGATTTGTCAGCACTTCTAATTTACTCGAGTCTCATCTGACAAAAATGTGACAAACTTTAACCATTGGCCGACCAAGTTTACAATGGTATTATGATCAGCAGATTTGGTACGGCAAGTGTTCAAAGGTTCACTAAGTGAACTTCACTTATGCTCCACTGCCAATCAGAGTAAACTGGTGTGTGTAAAACAAAAATGTGATCAGTTTGCAATTGGCACAAATGATCACGAGCTATGCGAACGCGAACTACTATTATACACAAGAGTTAGTGTTTGTTGTTAAAAGTCTTAATTTGAAGTATGTAATATGTAACAATCGAAACTGATCTTCACAGTGACAGGTGTCAAATCGTTTTAAAAAATGGAAGGTTTCCAGTTAAAAAACCACTCAAATACCTAAGAAGCTTTCAGACACATGCATGAGTTTATGTAAGGTGATGGTGATTAGTTCCTAATTTAGGACTCCTAATCATTCGGATTCATGTCTACAGTTTCTCTCTCATAATGATCTCATTGCACTAGCAGGATTATGATTCAAATCTCATTTGCCATTGAAGAATTGCTTGAATATTTTCCAGAGCACCTGCAATTCCATTGACTTTGCTCGTGTTAACTGTGTCTAATTTCAACTGACTTGTTCAAGACGTGATATGGAATGAGTACAACCGCAATTCAGTTACTGAATTTTAGTTTGCGAAGCGCCGTGTATGACTGATAGACTCATTGTTCAAAGTTAGTTCAAGTCCGGTCCACACACAATTTGAATTGACGAAAAAAGTTCCAGTTTCGATTGTACACTAATGAACAGTACGTTTAACAACAGGGCTATAAGTCATAAAAGGAATACAAGATCTACATTTTTATCTTATTAATGGGTCGGCCAACAATGACAGAATATTATTACATGAAAGCTCATTTTTAACCCTTTTCAATCTGGTAGGAGTTATGTATAAGACACTTTAATACTGTTTATGTGTGTGTGACCCCGGTCCCTCACCTTAACATGAAAACACCGAGAAGTAATATTTGAGTTGAGATAATTTATCTTCTCATAGTCCCATTTACAATCGCCAAATAATATGATAAAACTAGATGTGCTTTTACACAGACATATAAGTTCGCCAGCGCATTGTTGAGGCAGAATATGACGAGAACGTGGAGGGATTCACGATTCACGGTGTGATTATGCCCATTTAGTATTAAAAGATGTAGGCAGTAGGCAGGGCAGAGCGAGCGTTACTACTTAAAATCCACTGACCATATGTAAAAGCTCAAATAGCCCAAACTACAGTAACTTTAGTATGGGCAAAGCTTCTGGCACCAAGAATAATGCACTGAAAATTCACTGCAACACTGATTGTGAAAGCAGCTTCAAGTGATGTAAGATTTTAAAAAAGTGCTGTGTGCGTGCATGAAAACAATGTCTTCATGTTTATTTACAAGACGTTTCTGCATGTACACACCTGACTGCCTTTAATAACTGCCTCTCTGACTCCAAATAACATGTCGAACGAACTGATTATTACCAGAGGATGCCTACATTTCGAAAAGTGTAGAGAATTAGAGAACAAAATACACCCTGAGTGAGCACGTATTTGAAAAGAAATCTCTTGTTTGCCTTTGCATTACTTAAAAATACACCACGGGACTAAGAAATGTTAGAAATAAGAAATGTCCCTTAAAAGAATACACCACCACCAAACGGCTCACTCAGGTGGCAAGCTTTGAGCAACTGAATCTGTGAGTGATGAAAAGGAGGTTCTTCTCTTCTCAAGAGCTAATAATTTTTCTCTCAAAACTTACTGCAATACAGCACAAAGCCTTTTCATTTTGTGCATGCATGCATTAATATATTTAGAAGTAGGTTCATTTCGGCCTTGATCCTGAAAAGGAGTACGAAAAGAAAAATGTCCATAATGGAAAAGAAATGTACTAAGAAGTAGAATTAATGTGGGCTGTGGTGGCAATGGCAGTTGGCAATGGCAAGAATTTAGGAGTAGGAAGAACAAGAGAGAGATCTTGAGACGTTACGTTATGTTATGTGCGGTTGACTCCAGTGACAAAAAAGGACTAACCAAGAACGAAACAAAACAACGGCAGAAATGTAGTGTTAATGGTTAAACACATTCCGCAAACTCAGACACTATAAATAAAGAACTGTCTGATATTATATTTACATTGATTTGGCATACAACAAAGAATGAGCATTTTACATAAATATTGATATCTCTTCTCTCTCAATTTATCTCAACGAACAAAGCGAAGCGATGGCTCCCTTCCTCATTTTGGGGCTTGGGAGTGACTGCGTTTACTCTTTACTTCAAAAACGATTCTTTTCCATTGACTAAACAAGACCTAAAAAGATTTAAACGGTATGAGCTACTAGTCCAACTTTCTCCTATTATTTTGATTCGTTCAATTTTGTTATCTGTGTCGACGAAGATGTCGACCATGTTTAGTGTTCATATAACGCATCTAATAATTTTTTTTCTAAAAAAACGTTGATGTTTTCTACTATGTATTGAATTTATGTTATGCTGAATTCTAGGCATTCAGGAAACATTTATATGCATTTAGCTACATATAATAATGGGCTCTATTAGATATTACATATTATTTATATTAAGCACAGGAACTGGAACTGGGGTATTGTGAATTTATTTAGTTCGATTTATATCTCAGTAATGCTTATATCGAATTATTATATCTGCATATCAGAAATAAAAAAATACCTTCTTGTTCATGTACCGTTTTAAAATTTCATCGCTGCTGGCTGCTCAAACACCATTTTACTCACAATATGTCTGGACTGGAGTAATTTCTGAACTTCAAAGTATTTCGATACCACTGACAAGAAACTCACTATTTCACTATTTATGAATTTGAAAAAAATCACTTTATAGATAAACTTAGGGTAATCCTTTGATGCTTTTTAAGACGGACAACAGTTTTATACATAGGAAAACGGTTGAACTGAAAACTTCATAATGCCGTTCCCTTTGCTTGTTTCTTTCAAATTATAAAACCGGGTTCCACAATTACCAATAACAATTGGCTAGAGTTTTGAATGATCTCTAAATCAAAATCAAATCCGTTAAAATTAGAAATTACAGTATCATAATTCGTCGGAATATTTGTGGATTGTTTAAACTTTGCTATCACAATCATAACTATACATGCATCCACAACAAGCATACAATTTTTAAGGTAGACGAAAAGAATATCGTGAGAAAAGAGGTTTTGGTTGTGGGTGTTGATTGTCTAAACCGCCCTCATATCTTTGCAGAAGAAGTAACTTCAACTTTCTGACAGTAAAACCATTGTAAGGATGCCTGATGAACTTCAAATGTTTGGCTTTCAAGAAATCAATTTCAAACAGATTTGACAGTTACCTTAATACTAAATAACTAATAGAGGCTTATAGAGGGCTTCAATTTTGACTTGAAGATTTCAAATGTTTCAAATTCTGAAAGTCAAAAGATTGATCACATATTCGCATTCTTGGTCTAGATACCAAAAATGGTGTTGACCCATGATACCCTTCATTATTTTCAATTGTTACATACAGACAGATGACCTTTTATGTTTTAAAGTTTTTTAGAAGCTATAGCTTATCTGTATTGACTGCCGTTTCAAAATTGGTTCACATTTAGTGCCAAAGCGTGTGACACAAAAATGATGACCGAGACGAGAAACGGCCGGACTAAGGAACGGACTTAAGTCCAATGCAACACTACTACCTCGAATGTTATATTGAACTAATAATGGGAGAACACTGCACTGCATATTATTATTCCCTAATAACCACTGCTGTGCATACTCCAAAATAATGTGAGGGAATGTATCTTCTCTATTCTCATTCTCTTTCATTTACAATCACCAAATAATAAGATAAGACTTGGTGTGTAGTTAACACAGGCATATTATTATTCCCAGTGCACAATTTGTATTGTTGAAGGAGAAGATGAGAACGTGGAGGGATCCGCGAATAACGATGATTATGCCATTTTAGTATTACTGTTACCAAATTGAAAAGACGCAAGCAGCGTTACCACTCAAAATTCACCGATCATTTGAATCCAAAAGCAAAAGCTAGCAGTATGTGGCAAAGCTGGCGTTGGCAGTTGGCACCAACCAACAATATAATGAAAAACCACTGCACTGGTTTTGAAAGCAGCTAACAAAAACGTGTTCTTGTTTATTTTACAAGACGTTTGAGCACACACACGACTGAGGTCTGGCTGAATTTAATGTTATTTTGTAACACGTCGTAATAACACAATGGCACATCGAATGAAATCATTATATTAGGTATACTATCCCATTTCAAAAATTTTACAGAATAGACTGTGGGCACGTATTTGAAAAGAGATTTCTCTTTGTATTACTAATATTTACTAAACCAAATTACAGATTACTCAGCAGGGACGAATGCAAGTTTGTATTGTTTAGTATGCAAAAATGCAGTATATGAGCGTTGATGTCAAATAAGAGTTTTTTTTACTAACATTCCGTCAGATTCTACGGTAGGGTTTTGCATTTTACATTGCATTGTTAATTTTATCACTCGCATTCCCGAAAACAAAATTACTGATTTTCGTTTCTCGTTACATATTTATTGTTAAAACAGAGAAAAATATAATGAAATTTTTTGAATCAAATTCATTGGTTATCCCTACAAATATTATGCATTTTAATGTGCGCAAATGATTCCGGGATCGACAACACGTTTACTAATGGATGCATTACCCAATGCCGTTGATTGCCATTATGTTTACCAATCGATTGCATTAAGATCGAATACTATTGCATGGATGAGAAATTTTGATTATTTTCAAAATTTTCATGTTATTTTGAGAAATTGATTAAGTGTTTTTGCTGCTTATTTAAAAATCGATTAGTGCACATTCTGCACATACCGTATGTATGTACATTATTTTTCACACAAAAAAATGTTTCTCGCAAAAAATATTTCAATTTCACTAGTAAAGCAGAAGAAAATTAAATACGTATTAGTAATTTCTAATTATTCAGAAACGATTCAAACCTTTTTTTCATTTTGTACATGCATTATACGATTTATAGGTTGAATTTGACCTTGATCCTGTAAAGGAGTATGAAGTAATGATGTAATGTCCAATGTCCATAATGGAAAAAGAAATATATTTAAGTACTGAGAGTGAGAAGTGAAATCCATGTGGGCGGTGTGGTATAGTAATTGGCAATGGCAAGAGTTAGGAGTTAGGGAGTAAGTAGGAAGAATAGACGATTTTAATGTTATGCTCTTCAGTTTACTGTAAGTAACATAAAACTTCACCCACTCCATGGCTGAACAGATTACACAAAGTCTAAATAAACGCTTCATAACGCTCAAAGATATGCTATAGGACTGGGACTGGGACTGTGCGACTTGGCAGAACAATTAGCGAAAGATTTATAAAGTACTTTTAATACATACAAAGACAAAGGAGCTTTATCGAACAGACAAAGCAAACGTGTCCCTTCATAATTGGCGACGTGTGTGTGTATAAATTAACTAACTGGCTCAGTGGATCTGGAATGGAAACTGGAAAGCGCTTTAGTTTCACCGTGGTCTAAAAGCAAAGTTGTAGATCAGAGATCGCTCTAGAACTTTTCCTTTCATACCTCAGACCAAAAAAACTGGAATTTGACTGCCCAACCAAATGGGTGAAAACAGGGCATTTTTACTTTATGTATGTATAACTTCGCGAAATGCTTTTTTTGTTTTTGTTTGCATTAACGTCATTTCAAATACGTGTACATGAAACGAAATTAATTTCATTATTTGTTGTCCACCACACTCATTATTCCTGAAAATGGAACTGACGATGAGATGGGCTAGCCCAGCCAAAATACAAAGATCTTGTCTGACAATTTATTCATTTCATTCCTTCCTTCCTGAGATTTTAGCCAAGCATGTCAGTATGTCAGAGTAATTAGATTTTTTCGAGCACATTAAATTGAGGTGTAACGGTTGACGGTGCAAACTTAAATACTAAAAAATCTTAACCTTCATTCATTCTGACGCAGTAGATTGCTTGTGGCTTTGTCTGCTCTGGTTGCGTTTCTTGTCCTTCTGCATCACTTTGCTGCTGTAACTCTTCCTCTCGTTGTAACCCCTACTGAAGCCGGGAAAAAGAAGAAGCAAAGGGAATGCACGAGATCATTGCATAATGCCGGAGAAACAACTTGGCTCAGGCGGATTAGCAGCTATTTTGCAGTTTTGTTTACAATTAGTCTTTCGTAGCCACCACAGGCGTTTGTATATTTTGTTAAATAACTCAAATTTTCTCCAGTTTTTCCAGTAAACATGGCCGTGTCAGCAGATGCAATGGATGCCCAGAGGAGGGTGCAAGACGAGATGGGAAAGGTCATCAACGAAATTGATAAGAGTCATCTTAGGCGAATTCAGGCAAAAAAAACACTCTCTAAGTTTCTAGTAAATTAAATGAAAAATGTGTGTAGTGTCGATGTCTTTATAATAATATGCACTTTAGAATCTTTGACTAGATTAAATCTTTATTATGAATCATTAATTGGTTAAAATTTTCTTGCAGAGAAATATGCACGAATGCGCTGCGAAATGTTGTTCCAACGAAAAAGGCACTTTAGAAGAAACACACAGTTGCATTGAGAAGTGTTCATCAACTGTTCATATCGCCCAAAATTATGTTCAAAAAGAAGTCGGAGGATTTCAGGTAATTCCAGCCTGTTATGAGCTACCTTACATAAGATAATTTTGTTCATTGTTCACCTAAAATAAAATGCATAATCTTTGATGTTAAACAAATAGGAAAGGCTACAGCGATGCGTTTTAGATTGTCAAGATAAGAGTAGGGACAAATTAAATTCTAATGCTTCCGAGGCCGAGGTAATTATTGTTGTGATTAATTTGGATATTGTTTTCTATGTATTTTTTTTAATGTATACGAAATGTACTTTCATAAACAAATATTGTATTTAAATTTCAGCTGGAATCACTGAAAACCGAATTTGAGTCGTGTGCCATAAGATGCGTGGATGACAATTTGAAATTACTGCCAAATCTATTAAAGAGAATGAAGGCATCGCTGGACAAAGCTAATCAATAATAGTTGCATGTTTATTTAGACCAGATAATTTTAATGGCAAATCAAATTTATACATGACACATTTTTAACATTCTAAGAGAAATCTGTGTATAAAAGTTGAAAATGATAACTGTTGAGCGTGTTCATATGAAAGAACTGAAATTATCTAGGGTACTTATATTGTTGTTATAAAGAAAAAAATTGCTGACATCTGAGCGGTGAAATAGTAACCAATCATGTAGCCAAGTTGTATAGTAAAAGATCTAGAGTTAAATTGTAAAACGGTGGGTGGACTACAGCGGGGGACCTTTGGATTCCTAAGTAGTGAATTATCACTTACTTTTTGTGCGTGTAGTAAAACTAATGATCTTCATAGACCCTAGAGTAATGTGATAGTATGAATATTTATGCCTACATAGTTAAGTAGGATTTTGGTTTTATTTTGTATGTCAAAGATAAGAAGGAAAGCATATGTACATTTGTTTCTGTGCAGCAGCTCAGATTATTTTTTGATGTTTATCGTAGATACCTTTTGTTCCAGATTTATAGTCATACAAAAAATAGTCATTTCCCCGCTGGATAACACTTCGAAATATAAGAAATTATTTAAATACTGAATTGCCAAATCACGAGACAAACTTTTTTTCATATGCCTCGTATATTTTTCCCATGTTCCTACGGAATTTTTTGTTTTTGCATAGACATTTAGATACCCACCCTGCAAATAGTTTTCCACCCTTCTCATAGTTACTAACCTTTTATATTTTTCATTCCCACTATTTCACTCGTTCTGGTTCTTATAAAGGAACTGAAGCCTCTTAGAAAATACATAATATCGCTATCGCTAGTCATAATATTCTAGTGCAGAGGCAAGAGATACTAGTGATCAGGCGGAGTTGGAAACTCCAACTATCGCATCGCTGCATCCATCTAAACAGCCGTTATGCTTGTTTCATTCAGTGCTGTACTGCTGTGCGAAAACTCAGCTGTGAGCTGGTTCCATTTTCAGTTACTTCCTTTCCAGCATATGTATGATTCTGCAGTCTCCTTCCAATACCATGGATTGTGGACAGTACATATTATTTTGAACTTGAAGCCGCAAGTGTGGAGTAATGATAATTGTAACAATTTACATACAATTTGTAACAACACCGGCAACCACGATGTCAGCATACAGCACAACAACAAATATTTGGTTCATTTCAATACAGTAGCTTGAAGCAGAGCAGGAGAATGTGATACGAATACATACTACGGCATATTTATTTCCTGTTCTGTTCATTTACAATAAGAAGAAACCCGTAATCTAAATGTGTTACAGTTGCACTTTGCACTGTATTCCTAACAAATTCAAATTCGTGAAGGAAAAATGTGTAATTGTTCCACGAGGCTATTCACATGACAAAACATGACTGAAGAAGTCATAGCTTCCATAAAGTGCAATGATACTACATAATATATTCCTAACAAATTCAAATTCGTGAAGGAAAAATGTGTAATTGTTCCACGAGGCTATTCACATGACAAAACATGACTGAAGAAGTCATAGCTTCCATAAAGTGCAATGATACTACATAACTAAATCTAATGAAACCAAACATCGAGAGCTCTTACGATTAGTGCATATAAGCTATGTCTAGCAGTATTTTTTCTATACATACTTAATTATTCAACACGAATAACAAGCACTATTTATTCTTATTCTTCCATCTATTTATCTAAACTTGGTGCATGTGTGCATTTAACATGACGCAGTTTCGTCTACGACCTTGAATTTTAAAGCATTAATCTTCAATGATCATACAAATTTCATTACACAAGAACTCCGCTTCATTGGCACCGTTCAGAAGATAAACCGAAATCTTTCATGTTGAACTTGTAAAAAAGAAAAAAGGTTTGAAAGCAATATCAAAGGTTAAGGTTCGGAAGTAAACTATCTCGTGATTTTTGCAGCCTTGTCAATCCCAGTGTTTGGTCCAAGACCGGAAGGGTTTTATTTTATTTCTAACGGGTTTATTTCATTTTATATCAAAAGAAAGTTTAAAGCTAAGCAAAAAGTGAAAAGGATTGGACAAACCACAAAACAACTACGCTTAAATATTTTGTTATTTTCACATTCAAGACATCACGACAGGTATGTTTATTTAAATGTTCATTTAGAATTTCGATAAAATACTTTGAATTTTACTAACTTGTAAACTTTCAATGTAAGCTTGAAGTTTGAACACAGGTTTTGTTCCCTAGATTGCTTTTTGTCCCATTGTCCCCACCATTTTCCCCCCGAAAATAACCTACGGAGGTTTGAAAGGTCCGTTTGCAGATAATAAATGGCGCAGTCGCTTACAGTGGTAAGACTGTTAATTGAGAATTTAATTTACCTTAACGTATACTTACTTCCACATTATTTATTTGATTTACTTTGCATTAATAAGGGTGTATGATGAATGATGGCTTCTTTATTATATTGCATTTTTGCATAAAAACGTTTGCATTTAAACTGGTAAATTCTGCGTCCTAGTGGACTTATTTTTTTAACTAACTAACATTCGAGAAAAATAGTGTTTATGTTGCTGCTTCTGTTGCATAACGTACTAAAATTCAGGGATTGGCTGACATTGAGAAGTTTATAAGCTGCCAGTATCAGTAATACACACACAGAGATTTTTGTTATGACTCGTATGTCAACTAGGGTTCAAAAAACCTGGAAGGAAGGATATCCTACACAACCTGATTATATGTAAGTTTGAATCAATCTGGAAACAGTTGGATGAATTTGGATTTGCACTGCACATGCAATGTAAATGTTGAATGTACATAGATGCAGTGGAAGTAACTGTCAAGAGTAACACTGCATAATATTATGTACATACATATAGCGCCGGCCCGCCCACAATACATCATTATAAGTTTTCAGTTTAATTTTTTAGTTATCTCTTACCAAGGTATATAGAAATACTAATGTCTCTTACTGTGTTTGTTTATTTGTCAAACAATTTACAATATTACTTTTGTATAAGTTTAATCATTTTGATTCAGACAAGAAAATTTAAAATCTCCTGACTATAATACAGATTGAAGAAATGTCATGTCTAAACAATTCATCAAAATCGAACATTACTTCATCACCTTATTGTTTATGAAATGTAATATTGTAAATGAAAAGTTCTAGAAACTGCCATTTTTAAGTCGGACTGATTTCATGTCGCAACTTCGCAAGTCACCACATAAAAATTGTCATTGCAAAGAATTCCGAAGGACAATTTGATTGTAAATCTATATTATCTCTGGTTGTGTGAGAGAAATCAAGCATTTTATATAGTCACCAGTACCAGTACCAGTAATCGGCGACAGACTACTTAATATGGGCAAGTAATTAATTGCCCCTGTAGAGAGAGATTGGTGAAGTGGATATGGAAGCAAAATACAATACTTTTTTGAGTTTGTTGTTGCTCTTTTTACTTGACTTGAAGATAACGATTATACTCGTGTATCCGACCCAATCGTTTGAGGTTTATATAGTCGCTAACTGGTTTTTAACAAAACTCGTCCTTGAGGCTGGAGCATAGTGATAACTGATAACGATAGGCCTATATTAAGCTTCTTACCATTTTTGATCACTTATTACTAGTTCTAATTCAAATATTTGCATGCCATGCCTTCGACTCATGATTGCATGGATTTTTATTAATAATCTTTCTTATGTAATACCTTCGCTATAGTACAATGTGAATGTGAATATGAGTTCCAGTTTGGTCGCATTTCCTCTGACTAATGTCCAACTAACTGCTGCAGATCTCTGCTACGTAGTTTTTACGCAACATTTATTTACATCCAAGATGTGGCAATTCTTATAAGCTTACAAAATGGAAGTAGCATTGACACATCTTCAAGTTCGAATGATATTGCATGATTATCTCGGTGCTGGTGAGATAACTTTTAAACCTGACAAATAAAGTAAATCATTCGTCATGGTCAGGGTCAAC
>VYYJ01001911.1:0-25657 GCA_021029165.1 Cyphoderus albinus
TACAGTTTAATGGATGCACCGTTTTCCATTAGAAACACTTATCTGACTCATCCTCTTGTCGCGGCCTTTGTGGCTCTCAAATCCAAAGCTATTTCAAGAAATCTTTGGTGGTTCTATTTAATCATGGTACTTTTCCAGCTTTTATGTGCTCAAATTTTAGATGAAATATTTTGGGGCTTAATAACAATTTTGGGGTTTTTACAGGTACTGTATCCAATTTTGTACATGATCTTCATCTACTTTCTCTACTTCCATCGGTGCAAATTCGATTTAGAAGAGGATGAAGAAGATGAAGCCGTAAACTGCACCACACGCATCGCCTTATCGAAATCGCAAAAGCTTGCACATGCCTTAAACGAGATTAACAGGAAACATTCTCAGCTCTGTGAAATTACAGTTCCCATTTCTGTTGCAGCATATTTACTTGGGTTAATTGTCGCCGGCTTCTTCACATTGGAGCTGTACATGCAACTTCGTATAGATATGCAGCACTTCAGAAGCTGGAGAACTTGGGTAAATTGCAAAAAAAAAAGAAGATTTTACTTGATTAAGAACTTAAATAAAAATTGTCAAGTATGAGTCTGACTGACGAAAATGTTTCAAGGTGATACGAGTCTCTCTTGTGATAATGGCCGTGACACTGTGGCCTGCCATGCAATTTAATAATCTATATGATATTAGTTGGCAATATCCAATTGCTGCGGTAAGATAACATACGACTTAACTAGGTAAATTATTTTCATGAAAAGCTTTATGTATATGAAAAGTGAGATTATTTCTTTCAGCTAGGAACATTTTTTGCATGGGTCATGTTTTTAATACACATGGAGTTCGTGCCCCAAGTTAAGGTCTACTTGGAAATGCTCGTTGCAATCCTTATCAGCGTTCTGAAAATAACGTTGCTATTTCTTCCGCTGCTAATTGGATTCTACATGGGCTTCAATCTCATGTTCTTTAAAGTGAGTTTTCATTCAAACAAGTCAAAAGCAAAGACGACAATTAAACTTCATGGTAATGAATGAAAATTGTAATCTGATTAATCTTTGTAGAGCACAAAAATAATGAGTTTTATATTGATGACCGTTGACGTTGGTTCAGACGAATACGAAGAGATGATAGACAAAAACGCACGAGATGATCGGCTCTGGTTTATATTCATGGCAAATGTTTTTGGCGTTGGTTTCATTATTATCGTTGCAATTGTCTTCATGAACTTTTTACTAGGAGCATCCATTAATGATATTCAGGTGCCAGAAAAGTCCCGAGTGCCACCGATATAAAAATTAAGAATAACACTGAACAATTCAATTGAATGTATCTGTTACAGGAACTAAAGGACAAAGCCAAAGTGATGAGTCTATCAAACCAGATCAAAAGGTTTTTCTTGATTGATCTGGTATTCTCTTCAAGATTTTCTGTTGTTTCGCACAAACAAATGGCGGAGCGAAAGTAAATAACTGAGATTTGCATTAAATTACATAAAACTTAAAGGAAAACTAAAGTAACGTGCTGGTCACAAGTAACGTCCTCCTGAATTCATAGGTGTTGGTTTAGATACAGCCCTGGTTCAAGCAATTGCCAGCTACCGAATCATATACGCAGAGAGATAATCGAACTACTAAAATTAAGACAGAAAAATAAGAACCAGAAGGGAATTGATGAATGACATGGAAAACATCAGTTTGAAGGAAACACTGGTCATAACTATAACAAAAATATAAGAAAAATCTAAATCTAGGTACTATTGATTATTTATTTAAATGACAAATAAAGTAGCCAAAACTCAACAATTTATACTTTACAACTGGATGGAACTCATAAGTATTTCATTTTACTAAAGACATTATCTGAATACATTTTCGTAGTGGTGACAGGAAATTATAAATTACATTACAAGACATTCGTTAGTTACAACAAAACGCGCAATGATTGAACACTGTAAATCCTACCTACCCGGACTTTTCTGCTGAAATAGTTAATTATTTCTTATTGTCAATTTAAACTTACGTTATATAAACTTACCAAACAATAATATGGACGAATATTTTAATATACAAGACTTTTTGCCTAATAACAATTTACAAATTAAATAGTAAGTCAACAGTAAAAGCACTGTATCATGCAGAATAATTCTAACTCACTTTCACTCATGAATCATGATTTGTTTTAACATGTCACTTAGAGGTGAGTCGTAGAGAAACGCGCTTAAGGAAATCAATTAAGTAATTTAATTAATTCATTAATTTGGAAGTTACACGGAATTCATTACTTGGTATTCATATACATTGCCCGGCTATTTAATAACTCTTATAGATGGTTCCTAATCCTAATTTATAAAAAGCTATTATACGACTCAAGTACTAATCAATGGTAATACAATACTAATAATTAATCAAAATAGTTAATAGTTTACATATAAACAATACAGATATTGTACAAGAAGTGCAAATCTTACAATGCAATTTAACAAACAGTCTGATAAATATATCGGGTTTCGAATGTTCGATTTAATTCCTATGATTAGTGAAAGACACGATTTAAGATACGATACCAGAAAATGCTTTCTTCACTGCATCTCTTGCGTAGGGGATGTACGACAGTGAATACCACGTCATGGCCAAAAACTGGATAATGACGAAGAGCAGCACGAGCCCTCCATTCTTCACCTATAAACAAAGAAAATAAGGAAAATTAACACCTCAATTGACAATTTCTGTATCGGTGAACAATAAAGAGCATACAACATACTTTAAAGGCGAAGAATAGTGTAAGGATTAAAGATCCAAGCATGACTGCTGTGGCAATGACACGCGTCCCTTCGAACATTTTTTTAAACTGCTTTATAGGACCCATCAGGAACATTGTACTAAAAACAAACAATACAAAAGACCTTTTAAAACTGCTTTAAAAAATAGAATCTTAATTTCAATTACATAATTGAAAATTTACCTGAGAAGCGAGGTGATGCTGCCAAAAGTGTAGCAAATTCCAAAGGCGGAAGTGAAGTGGAAGAAGAAGAGGATGGATCCAAAAATGGAGAGCACAAATCCGAGCACAAAGCAAGCTACAAATCCTTTGATTCTCGTCGACCAAGATAAAGACGAATTATCCATAATTTCATTGAATCCTCCCCCCTGGCCCTGCTCCGCCTGGGAGTCCCTGTCGTCCGCACCGCTTAACGCCCTTCGTAGTTTGTCCATCGTGCTGACTAGAAGTGGGGCCCTTTCTTCCGCAATCTTGAATTTTAATTCTTTCACAGAGTTCCGTCAGTAGAAAACAAAATAAAACTGAAAAACGGCCACTTCCCTCCAATCACCAATTGTCAAATTGCTTTCGCCTCCCACTTAATTTAATTACAATCTTTTGTCTGTAGTCTGTATGGAATCTGAAATGAAATGGAACAAAAACAAACACGGTCGATAACTAAACACGGAATATTTTGATTCTAGTGAGTCGCATGTCACACGGTGTGGTAGAGCTACAAGCTATTTACATTCTCCTACCTGTTGCTTCTTTGGAATTTTACCCACAAAATTGTGAAAGCTGAAATGCGACGTTTTAGTTTTGGTACAGATAAATGTTTTCTAAGAATTAAGAATGATACCTGATTGATACGTGATATTTGATCACCTCCTACTTCATTGAGGAAATTAAGGAATTTTTGACAGTTGATTGGAATGAAGAGATTGATTTTTAGTGCGTACACATGAAATGTGTACTATAAAATAGAAATATCAGGAAATGATTTTTAGTAGCATTAATTGACAGTTTTTAAGATTGACTGACATAAGTTGAATGAAGTGTAACGAAATAGCTCGTTTGACTATATGAGTAATGATTACGTTTACGTAGAAAAAGTATACACCAGTTTTGAAAGTGTACAATACATAACATATGAAAGGATTATGCCACTCAGCACTGTATATAGACAGATGGATAATGCCTATATCTAGGCATATTTTCAACATTTCAACTCTCTTCACAATAGTTTCTATTCATCACCATCATGTAATGAATATAAGCAACTCATGTACTCATGCAGATAAGATGTAAATGTGAGAGCATGAACATGAAGGTGAATCGGTAAGCAACGGATAATAAATCCTTTTACCCCAGTCTGATAAAGTCGCTTTCGAATAACATTTATTGAAGCACGGGCTACTTGTTGATCTAAGCGAGTGAAGTGAAAGATAAACATGAACCTACTTTTACCTGTACTAAAAGCAGGTATATCTATATAAAACGGAGGTCTAGTTAGAGTTAGATGCTTTTTGTTGAGTCTGATTGTGAATATCTTTATCTTTTAGAGTTTAAGTTGCATGAAATGAAGGTGTATCTGGTTTCTTGAACCTTTTCAGCTCTGCTTTGTTTTACGCAGGTATTCGATATTTAATAGTTGCATTTTACAACTTCAGCGAATTAGGGTTCCCTTCACACGGGTGAATGTAATATAAATAACGTCCCCTTTTCATAAGGCTTTGTTAGTAAGTTTCAAATTACCCCCTGTCAAAGATTGGAGGACTTATGACGTATTTTAATGATAATTACAGAGGCGTCACATTACTGATGGTGCGGCACCTAGAATTTTTTCAGATTGTTTCATTTGGAAACTGCAAACTGTGCCATGAAAAATTCTACTATTCACCTGTTTGACTCGATTTGGCAAAAATATCAGTTAATAATAAACTTTTTTTAAAATGTGCGTGGGATATGGGATATGATTAATTGTGGGCGTATGTATATGAATCTGCGAAAACTGTAATATTGTACCTCATAGTAAGTCAACATGTAAATACTGCGTAATCTTTAGAGTTTTGAATTGATCCTCCGTTGTTAGAGGTTGGTTAAATGAAGGAATTTTATTTTATCCAATAATTCATGCTGCCGGTTAGCTTAGGAAGTATTGATATTGATGCAGAATGACTCAAAAGCCTTCTCATATAAATTTCGTATGTAAAGCTTTGAGTAGCATGTTATACTTTACAAAGGATTTTGCAAAGGATAAGAAGGGTTAAATTAGAATATTGAATGAATGAAAATTTGCGTGGGCAAAGCAAAAGAAGGCAAAGGCGAGTGAAAATGGGAAATGACTGCGACTAGTGTGACTGTGAACTTGATGTTATTTTGAGAAACATGTAACCTTTGCGGATGTCGTACCACAATGTATGAGACACCCGCACGAGCAAATCTTGTTCGTGTCATCCTTCTGCGCATACTTTGTACTTTTGTATTAGGTTTGTACTTTAAAAAATTAAGCGTCACAAACACTAAAAATTCACTTCAAAGATAATCTTCTCGCTCTGCCTCTGCCCTTCCACATGAAAATAGAGTAAGTAAGAAACTTGTTCATGTGCTTCATTTCATGCTCATGAAAGCTTCCATATGATCAAAACGCAACAGGAGAATCTTCATGTCCATAAATGTGTTGATGACCATGAACATGATCCTTCTTATGTGTAGTTCGTCGCTTTGGACGAAACTATCATGAACGAGTACAATTTTCAGTTGTGTGGGGTTATATTAATGTTGATGGTTAACAGTTTGTAGATTATGATTATTATGTTCTCTAGTTTCTTGTTTTGTGTGGTGCATCTACCGTATTACCGCGTAACAGTCTTAATCGCATTAATAAATGCATTATCTTCACTTGCATATTGAACCTTTAAAAAATCTATGTAAAACTTCTGAATTCAACATAACCATAAACATGTGAATACATATGCAGGGAATTCCAAGAAAATTTGTGAAAAAAGAGAAATGACTCACGCCCGAATAACAGGCTGGAGATTTCCTCAAAAATTATTTCATTTCGCATTACAGTTGTGGTTTGTGAACTCCAATGAGAAATCATTCATCTCAGATTACCATTTTTAGCACATTTAATTGGACAATACAGAATCCTAGTGATGTGAATCTGTGCACTTTCAAGAGAAATAAAGACTTAAATATGAATAATCAAAGTTACTTTTTAGTTGTTGCAGTGTTTGCATCTAACACTATCGAAGGATTTTGGGAGGAAGGAGTTTTGAGATTTAGAAAGCATTTTCTATAACTCGTCTTGTTATCGATAAAATACATCACTTATCACTTCACATTAACACTAAACTTCAATTCCCCACATTAACAGCATTTTAAAGAAATCTTTGACTTCAAGTTTTGTTGACTTAACCCACATTTCTTGCAAATTCAATCAAATAAGAAGTTATGTGTAACACCTTCCGGGTTTTCCAGATGAATTGGATCTAGTCGTGAATTACCATATAATTTTTAGGTTTTAGAACATATTACAACATTGAAGGTATTGTGCTTGCCAAAGATAAAACGGTCTCTTGCTTGAGTTGAGAGAACACTACAGTGGGGAAAGCTGTGAAAGTAACCTTTGTTACGTTACCTTTGTTCCACCGTTGTTTGTGCGTGAGAAAGAAAGTCAAGATGCCTCAACTTCAAGTTTCAGCAAGCGGTGGGGAACTGGATATTCCCGGTAAATTTTCTGAGAAATTATCTTGCTACTTATCAATAACAAAAATAACAGAAAACAACTTGATTGTACTGTCACTGTCACCAGTTGTTCGCAGACTAAATTTTATTGGGAATTCTCAGTAAAATGATTTATACATACGTTAATGAAAGGGTAAAATTATAAACAGAACGTCACGTATGTATATGGACTTGGTATATTCCTGGTATTTTTATCATGAATCATGAATCATAAAGATGCCAAAATACTATATTTGCCCAATCAATTTATCAATCATTATCAATTATCATTAATCATTTTCTTTGATTTGAACATTTTCACATCTTGCCTGTTTTCCTGAGCCTGCTACAAATACATCGTATCATGTGCTTACACTTACAATATTGATCGGCAAAGGGAATTTTTTATCAATATTCACACTTTCGAGTAATCCATCCCAGAATCACAGCAGAGCTCACTCAAAGGTTCATGTTTGCTTTATAAACTCAGTTCACTCGTTTTGTTTACTCCATTTAAGGTTCAACTTGGTGAATTGGTGAACATTTTACTGCGCAGAATATTACTGTTATCTCAAATGCATTATTTGTAAAACAAAACACGCTTAACAATTTAATATGCACAATTCCAGGCTCATTTTCACAGAGAAAGTTCAGTCAAAGTGTAAATGTTTGTTTGATCATTTTGTGTGCTCACTCAATAAACGTGGTTTTTCATCCTGAGAGTGAATTTAATGAAACTCATAATTTTAGAGCCCGATTAAAAAATATCGCCGGCAGTTTTCTCAGATAGACCGTTTGATAAATTGTTTGAATTGCAAAAATGACGATGATGTACGACAGTGTTATAGCCTACATTGACCATATAAAACTGTCAAACTTTTTGAAGACGTCTGACAAACATGACCTAGCTTCAGTGGGTAAACTAACTCGTCTTAAGAAATATCTTTCAACTTACTTAGAAAATCGAACATCAGCGACGGACTCGGTTGGGAGCAAAAGTGACCACTCTGGAAACACAGCAATTGTTCCTCATACAGCGAGGCCCAAGATGGATGTGGCCTTTGTAATAGATTTGCAAAATCCGGTTCATCTTAGCCAGCGAAAGAAAGCTTTTGAAGATGTGAAAAATTCTTGTAGCATGCTAAGTGCAAATTGTCATCACATCCAGGTAAATACACGTGGGCAGAAATAAATATGTCATTCTAAATTCATCTTTCTTAAGAGTGTCACATTGAATATTTAATCAATGTATCGAATATAGTTTGAGAAACTGGATTTTGGTGAGGTGAACATTTTGGAAACAATGTACAATGCAGACGTGGCTCTCATCGACTTGTCAGTTGACGTTCAAAAGAATAGTTTATTTTACCACCTGGGCGTTCGTGAGAGTTTCGGGATGAAGCAGAATATCCTTACCTTCAATGACTATGACATTGAAATTACGATGCCATTAAAGGTACTTACGTCAGCTTTAATTTTGTCTTTAAAACTGTCATAGTCATAAACATATTTTTTGTACATTTAATTTATGCACCCTCACGTTTCCTGTCAGCTCTCCTGTACCTCATATCCATTTGTCACATATCGTGTGCTGGAATGCGGTTCTTGTGTTGTGACAATGCCAAACATAATTACACCAGCGGAGGAAGCAGTGATGGAGTCGAGAACCCCACTGGGACAGAAAATTAAACGATTGCTTCAGGATGTTGAAATTCAGTCAAAGTAATTACCGTGATCTGTGTATAGCTCCGGGTTGGCGTGAACTCACTTTCTAATTTGTTGAATTGGTTCTATAAACTGTTAATCTTTTGTAGGGCCCATATTAAGGAAAAATTTCTCTCAGACTTGCGAAAAGCCAGAGAAACGTTATGTGATAAAGAACTGAGCAAAGCATTACACGCCATGAAAAAACGTCTGGATGACCCAAACGTCATATCCGGTGAAACCGTCTATAACAGTATGGATAACTTATTTATTCGACTGATTGATAAGTTACATAACAGAATTAATGCAATATTAAACAGTCATTGATTTATATTTGCACATCCTTCAAATTGGACAGTGTTACTCAGCTTTCGCGAAATTCAGGATTACGACGCTATGGTCAATTTGGTGGATACGTTGGAATTTCTCAAGTCTATTCACAATTACAAGAACTGTGTAAATACTCCCGCAATCATGTACCTGTACGCTTTTGCTTTAAACAGGTAAAATTCACAAGCAACTTTTTTCAATTAATAATACTACAGGTTAAGTAGAATATTTGTCCCAAAAATTATTTTTTACTTATGTAGACGGAATAAAGAAGGGGATCGTGAGAAAGCACTTTCAGTCATGATCAAAACTCTAGAAAAGAAAGAGAACCATGTTCCAGATTTAGTGTGTCTCTGCGGAAGAATTTACAAGGATAAATTTGTTGAATCGGGTAATACAGCATGAAAAAATTAATTGTGATAAATTGAGTTCGGTTCGATTCAACATCTTGAAAATGAAATTGAAAATTTTTTACACTGCAGATTTTAGAGATCGTGACAGTCTGCACCACGGTAATGATAAAATTTAATTGAAATCATGTCGCATTAATTAAAATTTAATACGTATCTAAACTGATGATGCGAGGTGGATGCACTTCACTGCTGCTGAGCTGGAGCACACTGTTCATGATTGTGTGTTTCCTCTCTATTCCTGAAGTTTAGTGCATGAAAAACTTTACAACTTTAAACTTTGTGTGTCGCATTTTAGCTATTCACTGGTATCGGAAAGGATTCGAAGTGCAACCGAACGAATACGCTGGGATAAATCTTGCTACGTATGTAAATGAAATCGCGTAATTTAATATTTTCGTTAAAAATAACTAGCATTTAATTTGGTCCTTTTAATATTTTAAAGATTACTGGTTGTGGACGGAAATGAATTTTCTGAATGTGAAGAATTACAGCACATCGGTATGATAAAGAGGAATTATTGTTAACTGAGAAATTATCCATTAAACTGTTCACATAAAATTGCATTTTTTGTCGGTATCTAGGAATGGTATTAAATAACTTGATTGGGAAAAAAGGGAGTTTACTCTCCCTCCAAGACTACTGGGATGTCGCTACCTTTTTCGAAATTAGTGTGTTGGCAAAAAATTACGGGAAAGCAATTCAAGCTGCAGAATGTATGTTCAAATTGAAACCTCCAAACTGGTACCTGAAATCAACGATAGGAAACATCACTCTCATTAAGCAGTTCAGAAAACAGGATGCTCAGGAGCAGCCTGAAGAAACCATTTTTCACTTTTGGATCGAATATTTTGTGGAGGCTACGAAAAGTGAGATTGGAGATACAATTCGAATTCCTGTAAGTCTTTATATTTTTGTTTTATTCCCACTGGGGTGATATGATTTTTAATAGACAAAAATTAAATCTTGTTTGTGTCAATTTGTTTTAATAGATTCTCATTTTGGAACCGAGCCGAGTTTTCATGCCGAGCTACGTTATACTGAATCTGGGTGCGGAACAGAAATCTTTGCAAATTTCCAATTTGTGTTTGCAATGTTTAAAGTCTAAATGTAAGCAGAGACATAATTGGCTCTTCACGGCAGACATGATTAAATCTGTGAGGTAAAGATTTTTAATGAACATATAAACCTTTACAAATTTGACTTCTGTGTTATAGATTCTATTCTGGTTAATAATAATTGAAATGTTAATATTCATTCAGTTTGTACAAACGCGATGATCGATGCGTGTTTTTCTACGTTCACGAGAATTCGGACGATTTCCACATGTACTTTCCCAACAGTCATTACCGGGAACATTTTTACAATTTGGTGCTAAAACTAACAGCAGATCAGAATAACCGGTTTACCGACTTGGATGCAGCTTTGTCTGAGGAACAAATTCGGGTACGGAAAAAGATGATTGATTCATCGACAGATTGATGGAGGATGCTTCAGAATTTAGTAACAATAATTTTTATTCGATGTTTAGTATGAATACGAATTTGACGAGCAAACCAAGAAATTAATTCTGGGAAAAGGAACATACGGAACAGTATTTGCAGCGCGTGACCTCAGCACACAAGTTCGTATTGCTGTGAAAGAAATTCCGGAAAAAAACTTGGGCGAAGTGCAGCCCCTCCACGAAGAGATCCGACTTCATTCACAGCTTCGCCACAGAAATATTGTGCAATATCTAGGCTCTGTAAGTGAGGACGGCTATTTCAAGATTTTAATGGAGCAAGTCCCGGGAGGCAGTTTGTCTGCTCTGCTTAGGTATGTTTGATTAAATATATGATTTATTATCTGGTAATTCATTAGGTACAAGTTAATCTCATTTAAATATAGATCGAAGTGGGGTCCGCTGAAGGGAAGCGAGTCCACAATAGCGTACTACACAAAGCAAATTTTGGAAGGGTTAAAATATTTACATGACCAAAAAATTGTTCATCGGGACATCAAAGGAGATAATGTGCTCGTGAATACGTACAGTGGTGTCGTGAAAATTTCTGACTTTGGTACTTCGAAAAGACTAGCAGGAATTTCACCATTGACGAAAACATTTGCTGGGACATTACAATATATGGCGCCTGAGGTAAGGAATTTAATTATTTTGATTAATTGATTATCTTTATTGTTTAAACCATAACTCTAACAAATTTGATTTCCAGGTTATTGATAAAGGACAAAGAGGTTACGGAGCTCCTGCTGACATTTGGTCTTTGGGGTGCACAATTGTGGAAATGGCGACGTAAGCACAATTCGTTTTGTAATAAATCTAAACTCTTAATTATTAAATGAAAAATTCCTGAAAACAAAGTTGATTTCTATATTGATTATAGTGGAAAACCACCTTTCATAGAACTGGGCTCCGCTGAAGCTGCAATGTTTAAGGTATGTAACTAGATATTTTTCGCATTCTTTGGAGATATTGGGTATCTTAAGGTGAATATTATTTTGAAAATTTGACTTGCCCATAGGTCGGATTCTACAAGATGCATCCTCAAATTCCGTCGGAGATGAGTGACCGTGCTAAAAAGTTTATTTTAAGATGCTTTGAGCCTGATCCTGACAAGCGTGCAACAGCCGCAGAACTTCTTGAAGATCCATTCCTAACAGAGTGAGTTTCTTTTCTTTGTTATTTATACATTATAGCCTTTTTGATAACGTTGACATAATTAATTTAAATATTTTAATTGTGCACTACAGGAGTGGTCGCAAGAAAAATATTCGGGCTACCGCAACGCAAGAGTTTGCTCGAAGCATTTCAGTACCTGCAGATAAAGTCATTGCTGCGGAGAAACAAAAGCGTCAGGCTTTGTCCGGTGACGACAGGTAAGCTGTCACTTTCACTCGCAGTGAAAAATTTGAGTTTCTGTATTCGTTGTTTTGATAGTGAAGTAAATGTTGTAATTGTAATTCGTTTGCTCTTAATGACTCGTCTATAAATTATTATTATGACACTCACTCATAAAAAGCGTTAAACACAAGTGGACATAATAAGAATATTATTATAGACTACAAGTATAGTTTAAAGTATGCAGCAATTTATTGAATATTTATTTAATATGGAAAGACGGGCTTAACCTTGTATCTTATCAGTTTTGAATTTGTTTCGTTTTACTATTTATTTAGTTGAATTATTTTTGGTGCAAGGAAAATGGGAAATTAGCGTATAGGATTTTATTTATTTTTATTTTGGTTATTTTCACTTTAATTAGAAGCAATTAGTTCACCATAATTTATCTATAATAATTTCAGCATGTCGCCAAGTAGGAGGGGGCCATCAAATACTGTCGGAGGATCGCCTAATAGCTACTTTTGTGGCACAGATCCAACAACTCTGTCTTTTACGAGGTGGCCCTTTGATCCCAGTTATTTATTTATTTATTTTTCAACCTGAATTTCCTGCTTGATTTAAATTAAGTTTTTGAGCATTTTTTCTGCTGTCGGGCTTTTTGCTTGGTTAGTGCTGCCACGCATTTCTGAAAGAAATCCGCTTCTCTTGAAAATAAAAATTGAATGCGAATAAAATTAACTTAGCTGCCCTCTCCTCCACAGACTTAATTTTAAAGTGTAAAGGTTAGGTTATTCAAAGCACTAATTTGCATGAATTGCATGAAATTCTGTGAATTTTTATAATGATGCATTTTATTCGTTAATTGTGCGCTTATTCGCAAATTATTAATTTGTTACAATTTCTGATCTCCCGGCGTGGCGTAGTACAACGAACACGGCGCAATCAGAATACGAATCAGAATCGCTGAGTCGACGAGGTTCAAGCGGAAATATCCCAGTCTCGCCGGAGTCTGAAATGTCCAAGAGCAGTCCGATTGTTGGAGAAGGTGGCGAGCAGGATTGCTTCTACCTTTTAAAGAAGGAATCTCAACGAAGAACAACTCTGTCGAAGGTGTTGGTGCAAGATGAGAAACGGATTTGCGAGATTTGGATGAGGAATTATGAGCGTGACATAGAAATCGCTTTGTTAAAGAAAGATCACGTTGCTCGGTTAATGCACGGTTTGCAAGACTATATTGAAAAGAACGAAAGGGTAAAATTGGAAGCAGCCATCAATACCATCAAAGAAGAATTCAATAACGACGGAGAGGCCGTTAAACAGATTCAATTAGCGTTATTTCTATTCCGTGACGCTGTGAATAACGTGCTAAGGTCACATAACATTAAACCTCATTGGATGTTTGCACTGGACTCTCTCGTCAGTACTGCAATTCAGGTTTCAATTCATCTGCTTTCTCCAGGTGGGTAAAATTGACAGCAGCTAATAAATATTTAAATATTAAATGTTCAATTAGATAGATAACAATGTGACCTGTATTTCTTTGTAATGAACAGATAACACAAGAGACGCACGAGAAGGAGCAGGATCTGGATCTGACGGAATCGGGTCCACCTCCGGTGTTTCCACTGTAAACTCATTAAAATCGCACAAAGCATTGGATTACCCCTCCACGAAATTGCATTCGGAGTATCAAGAGCAGTTGGAAACGTACAGAATTGAAAACGAGCGGCTCTTGCAAGAACTACTGGAGAGTCGAAAATCGTATCAGTTGCTTCTGAAATCCAGCATTGATGAACAAAAACTCAATCTGCATTTACTCAATCAAGCTTCCCAGCAAATGCGAATGATTGGCCAGTTTCTGACATTGACACCCCCGACAATTATGCGATCATCAGAAACCGGGTTTAGTTCGCATCATACCCTAAATTCGGAAGACGACTCAAGTTCCCAAGCTGGCGTTGCAGAAATGCCGGATGCTGCGTCTTCAGTGGTGACCAGCGGAGATAACTCTTCCGCGTCTTGTTGCCACCACCAAATATCTGCCACCGGTGTACCGATACCTTTGAACATTAGAGATCCGAAATTGGTCGATTTTTTAACCGAGCTACATTTAGACAGGATTAGTATCGAAAAGGTTAGCTGCATTAGCTTATTTTATTGATATAAGTTAAGAAACTAATGGACCGAGCTAAGTTTTTTGTTTATTTCCTTTTTACAGTTTCTTCAAGAAGAATACACATATGACGACGTGGTACTGTTAATGACCCGAGATGATTTGAAAAATCTGAAACTCAAGTAAGTTCACAGATGCGTATTTGCTTTTATTCCCCGTGTTAATATTCTCAAAATTAAAATTTTATAACAAATTATTAATTTTTACAGAGGTGGCATTGAACTAAGAGTTTGGAAAGCAATTGTGAAACAACGTCGAATTCTGGACCCCGACGGATTCTCAACAGATCTATAGTTTTCTTTTCTTTTCTCATATTACCCCAAACCATATTTTATGTTGATGACATTAGAAAAACTTTTTATTTTTATTTTGTTTAATTGAAGTTACATTTACTATAATTTTTCTTTTGGTGCATGATGTAAAAGTAATTACTAAATGGGATGGTTAAAATTGAAATTAAACTGTGAAGGTGTAACTTTCTTTACACGTTGTTGGTGCCTGCCTTGATGATTCCACCGAGTTCGTCGATGAATTAAAAAGTTGAAAAGGGATCTCATTTTCAGTGCCATTTTATTGTATGTTATATAAAAGTTTAAATAAAGTTTATCGAGAAGTATTTATTTATATTGAACCGAATGTCGAATGTTAAGATTTTATTCATTAATGATCAATTGATCAATTCAATACACTTTGATAGATAGTTTTGATTTAATTCAATATTTTGTGCTCTATTGACTTATAAATAATTTAAAGAAAATTATAATTTTCACGAAACCTCTGAGTGACGTTTTACTTATTACCAGATAATAAGTTACTGGCTCACCATAAATGAACGATAATAAAATTTGAAAACAACACGAAAATTAAAAACACTGGCAAATAAATAAATATACCTATACAATACCTATACCTATACTTTCATTTTGACTTTTCACAGTTATCATATAAATTGATCATGCCACGTTACGTTACGTTCAATGTTCAAATCCAAAATTGGACTCTCAATAACCAAATAAAAGTTAACTACTTATTTAAACTTGTCACTGCTAATACACAAATAACATTTTACATGACATTATGACATAACTAACTTTGAAATTGTTTCAGTAGATTGCCTACGCGAATTCAACACTGAATGACATTGACATTACAAGAAGAAGTCACATTTTAGAAGTTATTGAGTCATCAGTCTAACAAAGTATTCTGCCACGTACATTATGGATATCATCATGGAAAATTATTTATGTACAATTTTAAATTGGCTTCATTAGCCACCAATGCGTATTACTAGTCAATGAGTCCAAAATTTTGTAGCAAAAAGGCCTGCCAATGAAATAACAAAGTTGAGACGACCTTTCTAGAACGCAATTAGAAGTGTAAATGCCATAACCCAGTTTATCTTAAGAATTGACATTTTACACCCTTAAATGTTATTTTAAGTGATGTAACACTCAACATACGATCACGAGTCCATCATCACAGTCAAAGAAACTATATGCTATGCTATACCTATTTACAAGCAATTACTGCATCCCATTTTTTAGTATAATTTAACATGATTTTAAAAATTACGATATGAGCAATCAGCACCACCTTTTACTAGGAGAGCAAAGTACAAAAAACTGTGTTCATCAACGAGGTAGGATCGTGATCTTAATCTTACTCTCTTGGGTTTGAACAATAAAGATTTAAGACCTTTGCCATTTTTCATCTGGATGAAACTTGCTGTGATACTCTAATCAACGGATTGAATTCAAATTGCTAATAGCAATTTGCTAATCAAAAAACTATGCCTTGGTCAACATAAATAAAAATATACACAACTACATGCATATAAATATAAATACAAATATTATGAAAGTGACAAATTATTAGATTTCAGGTGCGCACGTAATCTTTGCAAATTCAGTTTTTAATTCATCAATATGAAATGGCCAACCGATTGTGATTTTAGGTAAGTATAAATAAGAATAAATCCGGCGAAAAGATCATATTACACTCCAGCAGCTTGGTTGGAAAGTGACTAGTCAATTTCAATTCATTTCTTAGTAAACTTTTTTTTTGCAAAAATGAAATTTTTGCCAGTTTTCGTTACGGTAGCGGTTCTTGCCGTTTCCATTCAAGCCATGCCTCAGCTTGGCTTTGGAGGAGGCAGCCGTGGCGGACTCGGTGGTGTCTTCGGTGGAAGATTGGGAGGAGGAGGTCAAGGAGGTCAAGGAGGGGCTGCTTTACCACCACCACCACCACAAGATGGTTCTGCCCCAGCCCCACCCACTCCCGAACAACTTGCGGAAGCCAAGAGCGACATCCAGGCTGCAATCAGCAGTCTTAAAGAAAAGTTTCCCGCTTTCGCCCAAAGGCTCAGCCAATTCCAATCGCGCATTGAGAGTGGCCGACTTGACAATCCCATTCTAGCTGCTATTGCTCGATTGAGAGGTCAAAGTGGAAACGGAGGCGCTGTATCCACAACGGCTGTCCCACCCCAAGACCCAATCCCTGGAGACGAGGCAGCTGAAGTCTCAACTCAAGCTGGAAGCGAGGCTGCTGTGACCGAAGCCGGAAGCGCGCCTGAAGTCACATCCGAAGCTGGTAGCGAGGTTGAAGTCACATCCCCAGCCGGAAGCGAGGCTGAAGTTCCAAGTGAAGCTGGAAGCGAGGCTGAAGTTCCAAGTGGAGCTGGGAGCGAAGTTCCAGAAGCAGAAGGTTCAAGTGGTGCCGAAGGAGCCAGTGACGCTGCGGCTGAATTAAGAGCATCCATTGAAAGGGGACTGGAACTCCTCAGAGAAATCGGGGTAAAATAAACGATAAAAATCGACAAGCTTTTTAATTTTTAGCTGCTAATAAGTAGATTAAATTTAATTTGGTGTATTTTGTTAAATCTATAGCGTCGAGGTCAAGGTTTCTCCGGCTTTCAAGGACTCCGTGACGCATTCAGACAATTCGGACTCGGAGGATCCGGTCGTGGAGGTTCTTCTGGGGGACTTGGTGCAGGTGCAGGTGTCAGCACTGTTGCACCAAGCGTTGGCGCAGAAGCTTAAGAGGCTATTATTTATTAATCCATTGTTAATTGTTAATTATAATGTATAACTTAAACTTATTGGAAAGTTCATTCTTTCGAATGATTAAAAATAAATACACGATACACGCGCACGCTAATCGAAACCTTGTTTAGTGAATAAGATCGATGGATTTATTTGCTCATTTGTATAAATTAACAATAACAATTAATTTAAAGAAATATTCAACAACAAAGTAGAAAATTTAGGCGGACACAATTGCCGTAGGAAGTCGGCGTCTCATCCCTTCAATAAAATTTCTGAAAGGTTGCGTAATAACGGTATCAAAAACTCTACGAACTTCGCTCATGATTCCCACAGTTTCATTCCTCACTGCGTACGACCCTTGGCGTGCGAATGTGGGAAAGGAATTTTGCGGCTGGAACCCGGATCGCGCCTGGTCAGAATCTTTTTGGGTTTCGGGATTGACCTTCATTCAAAATATAATATCAAGACATTTCCAGGTTATCATTTAAAGCCTTGGCAAGTTGATTTTCAGTTCTGAATTACCTTTTCGCTGACATTTACAGATCGTCTCTCTCGGTTTTCTTCAGGATCAATGTTTGTCACTGGTTTTTCTGTTGATTGGTCTGCATTTTCGTTATTGATTTTCCGTAGTTGAATAATCGCTGATCTGACGTCTCGCAATGCCCCCTCCACCATATTTTCATCTTCTTGAGTAAAATTGGACGCCTTTTCTAAGTCCGATCGATTTTTCAGAATTTCAGAAATATTTCCTACAAAATGGTCACCATCTTCAAGTAGAAACTTCCCTGTCGGTTTGTTACTTGTAATATTCTGAAATACTCCAAGAAGTTGTGTCAGTCCAGAATTTGACAAAGTGCTGTTCAGTTTGTTAACCAGCATGTTAACGGTGGTGTTTATCTGGGTAATTATCTTCATTGGATTTGGTAGCAATGCATTTAAATTCCCTTTTACAGAAGTGGCGTTATCGGCACTACTACTATCACCTAACTTTGGTGCAAAAAGTGAGGCGTCTGCTTCTGCGATGGAGGAACTTGAGATAGTAGTGCTTTCAGCATCTCGTAAATGCAACGAGTGCGCCCAATAGGGTCCGGCCAATAAAACCAAAATGTATTTCAAATTCATTTTTTAGAAAAAAAATGTGAAAATACTAACAACTTAATTTCTTTTAATTTTTCTCCTTAAAAATGATGCTCGTCCTTCGGCACTTTGAAGTTCAATGCTGGTTTTTTACAAGAAACTTTTCAAGGAGATTCTTATGCAGTAGGAAGTTGAAATGGAAAGTGTAGCCAATTAGTCAGAAAAAAGTCATTTACCAAATGAATTATGCATCTCGCATAAGATAATCATAGTCAAGTCAAGTCACAAAAGTCACTTACAAATCACAATCCCATTCTAATTCATAGGTTTTGGTAGGAACAAAATTTAGTGAATGACAGTGGGACAGTGACAGTTCATTGTTTCAACATTTTTTGTCGTATCATATAATAGTCATAATTTCATACATAGCTTTGTACTTTAACTTGCCCGGTAAACAAGAAAGTTCATAGAACGAAGAGTGTCTGTTTTTTAAATGCTCCGTAATGTTTGTGTATATTAGATAACTGAAAGTTAAAACTGGTACTGTTCAATTAGTAACTTATTTAAGGTAAATAAATGGAAATGTCGTAATGATCTTTTGAAATGATCAACGGTATGGTAATGGTTTTCATAAGAGAAATCTTGTAATGGGCAAATAGAAAGTCTGACGCACTTTCAAATCTGCTCGTATTTACTTTTCTTTGCTCAATCAATACAACATTCTAAAGTAATTAGGCATTTACTTGTTTCAAAGAATTCATTCATAAATACTTTTTTCACTTCCGGTTTCAGTAGCGTCGAAGATATCTAATGAGGAATTAAATGTGTACAGTCATGTTTAAATATTTTATCACAGTCTAAAATAATTGAAACAAAAGGCGGAATGAAAAAGTAACGGTTAAAATGATTTTAAGCAAAGTCCTAAAATAAAATAGTTTTAGGGAATGTGTTCGCCCTTTGCGTTAAATCCCAACTCATCAGCGGTCCAATCGGTTTTGTAAACCTTGCCGTCATCACTGGTGAAACTGAAAGAGCCACTCATGATCTGAACGGGTCCCTCTTTGCCCCCTAGATTTTTCAGCCGTCCGTTTCCTGTGGTCACGATGCCATCGGCCGTTAGTGTTCTGAAAATTAAACCCGGTTTATGATGATCCGATTTTGATTTCTAATTATACTGACTTTAAAAAATATAAACATAAAATCAATGGCTTACTCAAGTCGGTAATTTCCTAGAGCATCATCCTCCATCACATATTTAACAATAGGCACGGCTTCCTTATTTAAATCACTAGAGTAGACCTGTTGACGTGAATAACTGTCTTTTACAATAACGACGGGTTTGCTTGTTTTAACGCGAACCACATTTGGAGTTGGATTTGAGTAGATCGACGATGCAGGATTACTGTCCTTGAAAATGATTTTCTGTGCTGGCATTTCATAAGAAGGCTTTTCCGTACTTCTCACTGCGATCGCCGGTGATGATTGCGGTGGCTTCTGGTAATCCAAATTGGAGACATTTTCTTCCCGGACTTCAAAAATGGTAGGTTGGAAAGCTGTCTTCAAGTCTGGCAGTTCCGCATACGATGGCACTTCAAATTTGGTTTCGTACTCTGAAGGCATGTGATAAGATGGAGCTTGTGTAGTTGGGTCCTGAAAGACGTGTGGCTGTGGAGCGTATTTTAATGGAACTCGTACTGGAGGTACGTCATCGTCGTCAGGAATTCCGTATTGCGCTACTACAACCACAATTGATGACGCTAGGCCCAAAAATAGGGTAGCTGAAATGTTGAGCTTTAAAATAAAAAAATAGTAAATGATGTTTCAATTAAAAATTCAGTGAAAAGGAAAGAAAAGTATGCACATATAATGAAACAATTACTAACTCGCTTCATCGTTGCCTGTAAAGTTAAGGTTAAGGTTTTGACGTGAACCTGCACAAAGGATTATTTGGGCTCGACTGAAGGAGTTTCAAGGTCTAAAGTGTCCTTTTAAAAGTTTGGGGAATGGGGAATTACATGGGTATATGAAGGAGAGATTTTTATTCTATTGTATTATCAATTGTACAAATAAAATCTGGTAAGTAAAATCTTCCTTTTGCATACATCATCATTAATTATTGTTGTTCACTGTGGCAGTAGGAACTAGCTACAGGGTAGAAAATAGGCAAACCGATGAATCATAATTCATGAACTTTCAGTCCTTGATGAAAGGTAAAGGTCATTTTGCAAGGTTATTGGTGAGTCTTGGGATGGAAAGATGAGACCATTTTAGTTCAATAGTGTGTTACAGCATAATTTCAAGTCAGCTCAGTTTTCAGGCTTTTCCAGCTTAACAATCAATATCAATGTGGACGAGAAGTGAATGTTATAATTGCAATGCAATGTAAATGTATGCAACGGTGCAACCGCCACCTCATTCATTTATGAGACAAGCACAAGGGACATGCTAGAAAGATGATTTCAGCAAAAACTGTACAAGGTGCACACGAAGTGAATATGAGGACCCTTAAGAAACAGTTTGTCATTATGTATCTAAGGGACAAGGACAAGAAAAATCTCTTATTAAAGGAAATTCAAACTGGATGATACTGGATAGATCTATCTACATTGTTGTGCTGGATAAAAGTATTTTCAGGGCGCATATTAAATTGGAATTGGAACTTGGAAGTAATGGTGAATACATATTTAATATTTGTAACATCTATACATATGTAGTATGTACGTTTTGTAACAAATAGGCGTATTTATTTAGAAAGTTACATTGTGTATTTTATTAATTCGGTTACATACTTTTTATTAACACAAATTCATGTTTCAAAATTCACAGCTTTTCTTTGGATTTTAAACTTTATAGTATAAACTTATGGATTTATTTAACTAGAAAGAATGCATAGATTGACTAAATTGACTATATTGACTTAAAACTGAGTCTCTTGGCAAATGACATTCACGACTCTAAATCGAATCCTGTGTTGAGTGTTGGCTAGTTGAGAAGGACATCCAGACCACCGACAGAAGAATTCATTAGCTCTTCCGGGACCGGAGGTGGAGGGGATAAATATTCATAGTGTGAGTGAAATCCAAACCCCGAAGTCCAAAAATGATTGAATGGCTTAATAACCTCGTCCTCGCCATTTAAGTGGTCTACTTTTTTCTGGAAAAGTGCCGGAAGTCCTTGAACACAAACGTCATGTTCATTGATCCCAGTTGCAATTCCCATGGCTGACATCTGCTGAATGAGGATGATGACAAACAAAATGACACGCACTGAAGCAGTAGTAGCTCCTCGTCCACCCAACATTTCCTTCGGTCGTAATCTTTCTGCTTTGATGAATAACAGCAAAGTTGTCTCTGCAAATAAAAGCCGAAACAAAATATTTAGCTAACAATAGACATGGACTAATTAGTAAAATTACTATGATGCTGATTTTGAATCAAAAATAAACTAGGCAGAATTTTACCTTCCTTCATGTAATGGTTCCGTTGCGTCTAGCTTCCAGTCCGAATTATTTCCACAGTTTACCTACCAAACGTCAAATGAGGGTTGGATTTTGTTTTCCATATATTCCATCGATCGATCGATCCCAGAATCCCACTATCTACAATTTTCAGCTGGAATGGAAAGGAAGGGGTGGGGTGGAATTCATATGAACATTTAACCAGTGCAGAGCTCCTCTCAGAGGCTCTGACGTATTGAAAAACAAACTGCTTGAATGAAACTGCTTGTGCTTAAAATATTATTATGGCTTTTAGGCTGCAGTCGCATGCAACTAAACGTAAGACCAATTTCTAAGCATGTAAATAACTTGCATGATGCGGTTGCTTCTAGCTTTTACTTGCATGCATCAATTTGCGTTTAGTTACAGTTAATGATTTAAACATAATAGTTAATGAGTTAATATAATGAAATGATAATTACACACCACATAGTAAAAGTCAAATGAAACTAAGGAAGTACGCAATAACGCAATGCTTCAAGGAAAGTCCTTATCTAGAAGCATCAATTTCATCTTTCAACCAGATTAAGATTTAGATAATCATAAGGAGCTAATGGGTGTTGCCTTGCATAAGAAAATGCTAAAGTTACTATAATGACAATTCAATTAAGCTCGGTTTAATCCTTATTAAACCAAATCCAAATATTTTATGTACCTTTAAAACTCACATTCGTTTGACTTAGTTGAATTGAAACAAGAATCTCTTAATTAAGTAGATTAAATAAAATACACTGAACTAGATTTTTCTGTCGAGATTACAATCAGTTGTCTGATTACGATCATCGTCAATTTCATAAATAATGCCTGTTACATTTAGTAGAAAGGGGATAAAATTACGTTACTAATCGAACGAACAATGCCCAACGTTTTAAGTAAGGTCAATAAGGTCATATCTAGTATTTGTCAGTTTTGCGGGAGGATCACATCTGCTGTGTGTAGTAAGATCACAGGTTGGTAAATGCAGGATACAGGAGAATGATTAAATCAGTATAATTATAACTTGCGACCCGTGGTTAACTCATAAACAGTGAATTAATATTTAAAGTTGACCTTTCACAGGTCGTAAATCTAACAGAGTAGACCCTGTGGCCCAAGACGAAATTTCTCCCCAATGGATATTAGAACAAACATTCGGATTTGGGAGGATCCCGACTATTCGCGACAGTCGTGAATTGATAAATGTATGTACATAATTGAATGACAATGCATCAACAAGTTGCTAATAACCCAGATCAAAAGTTTTATACGGGTTAAATGCTACTTTTTACTAATTTCTCCCTAGTTCTTGGTACCAGAAGATGACGACGACGATGTCATAAATGCGAATGCCGCCAACGATGTAAGAAGCATTTAACAGGGAAATTTTAACAAATTAGATTTTCACTAAACATGATAATTTGGGAATCTCTCAGGTTGAAGCTGCTGGTTTGCGAGAAGTGGCGAATTATGCGCGAGGAAAAAACACGCACAGTGCTCCGTTTTTCGATCATAGTAATAAATAATTAATTAAACTACAGTCATGTTATATGGCCCTCAAAATGAATTCACAGTAATATCATATCATTAATTTTTCAAGGCTTGAATCCACCAATGGCAAGAATCAAAATGCCCCTGAAATCGAAGCCCCTGTGTATTCTCCAGCAGCAAATAAATGCGTTTAACAAAGCAGCTCAACTTCCCAAAGCGACAGTGTCCAACAATAAACGCCTAAAGCTTCCCGTATCCTTAAGTGACGGTTGCATCCCACGTACGAAGGATGGACTCCCAGAGATGCTCCAGCTCGCCAGAGCTACCCAGCTTCGTCGCATAATACAAATGATTTTGCTGAGGGACAGGAATGGTCTAATTGAAATGTCCAACCGGGTGAACATCGCCGCACTCGTAGGGATGGACCACTTCGACCCAGATAATCTCCAGCTTTTGGAACTCAATAACGGACTTCCGATGATTGCCCCACGACGAAGAGACGCCATTGGAAATCAGGTTCTGGGCGCTGGTGTCGCAGCAATTCCTCAGATGGTGGCTGCTGGACTTCTACCCACAGCGAGGGACCTGGCAAACTCCATCGAAGTCCTGGTTGGACAAGGCAGGATCCGACGAATTCCCCCAGTGGGAAGACAACTTTATCCTGCTCCAATGACCCTGGTTCCTCCTCCGACACCACCTGGACCACAGCGCCGTGTCCTTGACGTAGACGATTTAATTGAGAATTCGCGCAGAACGAATTTCCGCAGTCGTTCACGATCTCGCTCTTCAAGTAGACCACAAGCGGATGTGGATCAAAGCCCAACTAGAGCTCAGACAGACGTAGATTATATAGCTTTGAGTGAAGAAGATGAACCTTTGTTAGTACAATAAATAAAATGCTAAAACACTGTTCATGTGTCAATGTTATAGTTTTCTTTTCATGTAATATGGGTCTTTAAAGACATACTTAATCATATTTTCATTATGAAGCTTACACGACAAAATCATCTTTTATTTGCTTATCTGGTTGCAAATCTAATAGCTTGTACCAACTATCAAAATTGTGCATTTGATGACTTTGGCTGAATCAATTGATCATGTATGTTTGGGAAATTACTGGCAGTGGCAATGCCAGTCTGATACTACAGTTTAGAATAAGGAACGATATATGCGACTGAACTCCTGAACATCCAAGGGATTAAGGAACCGAGTTTTATAAGCTTATTCCTACATAGAATAAAGAAATGTTAATAATAACGTTTAATATGGAAGAGTACCTAAAAAGGTAAAATTTTGAGGGAGGACGAGGACTAGAGCTGACATTGAGAGGCAGTTGGACACTCTTCTCAACAGATTAAGTCTGAAAACAACTTCTGGCATGAACGCGGTCGCCTTCAGTTTTACGAGCAGCAGTGATAGCAGTGGGGGAGATGTTCTTAGCCGAAGTCATAGAGCCACCACCACTAATACTAATCTGTCACCACCGCAGAGGATCTCAGCAGCAGTGAGTCAATTTTCCAGTAATAATGGATCTCTTGGGGGTGCCCTCTCCATGGGAAGAAAAGGTCGCTCTTCGGGATTAATTTCGGCGGATATATCTCCACATGGCTGATATCTCTCCGACCAACTCATTCCAACTATTTAATAGTGTAACTGATCTCCAAGAGATGTAAAAAATGCTTCTCTGTTTAATTTAACTTTCCTGAACAAATGTAAATTGTAATGTAATGTAATGTAATACTATAACACAAGTTGACAGTTGACCAAGTTTGGTACGGTATAGTCATTAATGCTATGGAATGGATGTATGCATGTATACAAAGGAGAATAATACTACGGAATCTCGAAGTTACTTTTCACAAAAATGACGAATTTATTTTATTCTGGGGTAAACCTGTGTTGTTGTTTGTTGACAGATTTTATTTTGGTAAGTTGTAAGGACTCGCACCTCCCACGATATTTTGCTTATATAGGTTATTAAGCCGCTATTACGTAGAATTCTCTGGAGTAATTAACTTAAGTGGTTTCAAAATTTAATCTCAGCTCAATGCAAATACTTACTGTTACCTATTCTGGATCTGAGAATTGACGTCACTCTGCATCGTATCACATCATCATCAATGTACAAATCCCGTTCGTGAATTTCAGAAAATTTCATATCGTATAATTCGTATATTACGTATTACGTATTAACTACACAATGCCATGAAATGAATATGCAATGAAAGCGAAAAGGCTGTTTCCCTGAAACTCGAAATCTCAGTCTATGGAAATGTTGCTGTAAATTGAGGAATGAACATAATTTTGCATGTTGCAGCTTTTTGCAAAATGTTTTAAATAATAATTATAGAGTTGAAATTGAATCAAGACCAAAATGTTTTAGGGAATGAGAATGACAAATTGAATTTAATAAATATTCATATCAAATCAATACAAAACACCAAATATATCTTAACATCTTAAATACAATTAATTTCTGGTAAATTCAAAAGTTCGATGAACAATTACAATTCTTACTTTATTAATAACAAGTGAAGCCAGTGGGCCTTTAAGGCCCTTGTATCAGTGAACAAACAAACAAATAAAATACGAAGCCAAAGGCCCAAGGGTGGTAGTATCAGTAGTAAAATAAAATCCAGT